>JANRGW010025550.1:0-76081 GCA_024733675.1 Psilopsiagon aymara
TCCAGGAGCAGAGGGAAGAAAAAGGGGGAAGTGAGTGAACAAACTGCGTGGCTGATTTATGGCTTAAACCACGACACTCATCATCTGTGGTGATACTTAGTAGTGTCACTTCCAGTAAGCACCATTGCAGGTTTGACCAATTCAAGGAATATATTATTAGGATAAATAATACTATGTAGATGGCAGGTTACTACTCCATTAAATGCTTTAAACCCATCTCCTGGATTCTTTTTCCCCAGCACTTGTCCCATTGCCCTTTTTATTTCCTCTCTTCAGAAATAAGAAATGGCTGCACTCGGTTTACTTTGTAGCAAACAAGAAAGCCAGTCTACATCTGAACTTGAATTTTAGGTCATCATAACATTTCTTCACTTTGAGGGTTTTTCTTCCTTACAAGCTGGACATCTTTGTTGAAGGGAATAAAGGGAGAAAGCTTCATATCGGGAACGGACTGATATCATTGGAGAACAACACTCTCTACAAACAGCATATTGTACAGGCAGGCACAAAATGAGCTTTCATGCAGGGTTCTGTCAGTGTCTTTCAGCCTGCCTGAATGGACAGCCCTCTTGTGATTTATCTTCCATTCATCAGTCAATACCCAGTACTTTTTCAGCAGTGATGGATAAGATCTTTTGCTAAATTGACTACTGCCTGCTGAGCATTGTTGAGCTTGAGAACTGAACAGGAAGGAGAAGCTTAACATGGTTCAAGCTTGGAGCTGCAAGTTATCAATGTTATGGGATGATTCTGAGGAGTTTAGAAAATCACCTGCTTAATTTTGAATCCCACAGATGGAGGGAACAGGATCATTTTATTCTCCTGATGTTTATAAACTCATTTGTGTTTCAGGCAGTGTCTGTGTAAGAAGGATGTATATAGGTCTCAAAACAGTTCCGTTTTCTATCCCCTTTCAAAGATGCTGATATTCAGCATACACTGTGTAGCTTCATATTCTATCATATTTCAAGATATTGAGATATTCCAGAAATTACTGTACTCTTTGTGCATATGGGGAGAGATGGACTTATAGTAGTGCTGACAGGAGACAAAAAGTATTTTTTCAAGACCAAACAAATTACGTATCTCTTGGTAATATAATGTATTTTGCCTAACAGATAGTCCATTTTACCCCTCATAAGACCATTTTGTAATGGATTCAACTGTGAAGCTTGATAATGGAATTCTTCATCTTTCCTTAACTTCTTTCAGCTTTCTTGTCCTTTCCCCAGCCACTCAGCAAGTGCTGGACAAGCTACTCAGGCTTCAATTCTTCAGATTTCCTAGCTTCTGAAATACAGCATCCTGTGTTTTCTAAACCAAATCTACAAAACCAAGGCTGCCACTTTTACAGAGCAAGCACCTTATCTTATGTACTCGTAGCCTCTAGAGCGCAGTACAGGGGAACTGGAGGTATCTATGAGCAGAAGGTTTTCTCGCTTCCTGTTAAAATAGACTCTATATAGATTATAATTTTGGGATGGGGTCACATATCTTTACATGACAGTGTGATACGCTTGAATCAGACATGTTCGGAGTAAAACGTAAAACTTGTTAGACTTACGGCAGGGCATATGGCAGTCCATAAGAGTCAGAGGGTTGAGGTAAATGAGTAGAAAATACTTTCTCAACTTTGGTGCCTCTTACTGCATTTGAACAACATCAACCTTTTAATTATTTACGTAGAGGTAGTAAGCTTTCTATGGAGGAAAATGGAATTTCAGTTGGAAAAAACTATGGAAATCATAGACAGATCCTCTGTTGAGGGCCTTGATAGCCCCAGGACACTACAAATGGTGGAAAGGGTAAGTAGCATCTTTACAGAAACTCTAGGTTGACCTGAATGTCAGTGCACCTGAAAAATCTTTCCCTAATGACCTATGATTTTACTCTCTAATTGTGTACCTGGTCTGATATTGCTGTTCATAAATAATGCCAACAGCCAAGTACCCCACCATCAAAAGCCTTGAATCCAAGTTGTTTAACTTAGAGCTAACTGCTTGTTAATTAATTAATTAATAGGTAATGATTAAAAGCTTGTGCACAGAAAACCCTCTATCACAGTGGATAAGGAGATCAAGCTGTGCTCTGGGTGAATCTCTCACTTCTTTTTTCCCCAGGAAACTTGAATAACAGTGTCAGTAGAGTCTGCTATGAACTTCAAGGTAGTTGGTAGAACGTGCTTTGAACACATTTTTTAAAGTACATAAATGATCTGAGAAACTTAAATTTATATACTCTAGGCTTTTATTGCCAATTTTAATAGTTCATTTGTAGCATTTTATCACAGGACATAGGACACTGAAGTAACTCGAATAACCTCATGTAAGAGAAAGAAGGGAGAAAGGTTGAAAAAAAAATGCTGACTCTAATGTCTATTTCAGATACTTAAATATAATGATGCCAGTAGGTGCTGCTTTAATATCGCTCACTTTAGTAATTTTGGAAGCCGTTCCTTTGTTTGAGGAAGATCATATGTATGGTGATATGAGATATATTTAGTGCAAATGAGTACTTAAAGAAGCAGCTGTTAAAAGATTAAACAGTCGCATAAAAACTTCTTAGGGCTTTATACAAATTAAAGCTGTCTCCAGGTAATCTAAATTTATATGCACTTCTTGTTCAATTTTTTTTTTTTTTTTTTTTAGTTCCTCTTGGAAAATTTGTTAAAAAAGTTTAATGGTAAAAAAAGAGATCACTCCTTGCCAGAATAGTGAGATTTTCTACTTAGGTCTTTTCTTGTTGACTAAGTGGAAGACAGCCAAAATCCACATTCTCCTTGGTCTGTCTCTCAGGCGTATATTAGGCTGTTGATCACTTCTTCAGCTGTTTATGAGTATAAAAGGGAGGCCTCGAGAAGGGAGCCATTGGTGGTACTGTAAGGAATTTTTTAATGCATGTCTTTGTCTAAATTAGGTTATAAAGAAAAGCCACTTGTAATGATCTTATGCTCTAGCAAATGTAACTTCTGAGAGCCTGCTTAGTGAGTACTTAAGTAGCCTGAGATTTCACAGCATGAATATCTTGGAGTGAACTTCCAACTTGCCAGATAAAACTCCCCAAGCCTCCAGGCTTTCTGCCATTTAGTCATCCCCACAGCTAGGGCTTGACTTGTGGCTTTCTAGGTGGGCACTAGGGACTTTGGAGTCTTAGGGAACTCGATGAATCTCTTGGTTCCTTCAAACTGTTTGGAAGTAGAAATGAAGCTTGGCCAGCCAAGTTCAGTTGTTCCTATCTCAGTTACTGCTTCCAAGGTTTACTGGCTATCTATGCACTTCAGATATTCATGGTCTTGAAGGCAAATTTAATTTTCAGAACTTAGTGGTGGGGACCTGGAACAAGTTTTGTGGAAGTTAGGTGTAGTTATGGTTTAAAGTTAGTTATAACTTTAAAGTTAGTTATAACTTTAAATAACTTAGTTTGCCAAGTTTGAGTGTCTTGTTTTGCCCTGTTGAGCAGTTCTAAAAGAAATGTAGAAAAAGGGAGTGGAGGAATATTTTTAACTGCTTTTTAAAAGGGATAACAACTTTGCAAAGCTGCATGTGATGCTTCACTGAAAATGAGAACATTGCCTGTTTCCCTTCATATGCTAGGCACTTCATTGCACAGTCCACTTTCATGGGCTTTGTATATGAATCTTAAAGGTGCTTTGCGTGTATTATGTTTTTCTCTTGTGGATGCAGCAGAGGAGTTCTAGCTGGATTTTGTTTTGGGTTTGGTTTTGTGTTTTATTCCTTTTTTTTTTTTTACTCTGGATTATCCATCTGCTTAATTGGATGAGGGGTGTGCATGTTGTTTCAGTTAGTTAATTTCTGGAACATTAATTATTTGATAAGCTCTAATGAGGATTAGGCTTGAAGACTCCCATAAATTTGAATATTGAAAGTTTAATAAAATAAATCCAAAAAGTTGGCTTTTCTTTTTTTGACAGCTTTGGTGAGAAGGTGGGTAATTAGGAGGGAAGCACTCCATACCATTTACATGAGAATAGAATAGACAGAAAGAAGGATGACATGTTTGTCGTCTGCCTTCAGAAATTAAAATCTGGGGGAAGAAAGGCTGTGTGGCTATTGAAGCCACCTCTTGGTTCTGATTTTCTGCATTACCACCTCATGAATTAGAGGACAAATCTCTTCTAATTTCCTAGGCCTCTTGGGGATTGCCTATGTCTCTTTCTAATTGCTCCATTTCAGCCATATTCCTGGTATACTTGTGCTGAGGTTGACAAAAAAACCTGCACAGAAATATGAAAATACAATATATATATTGTATATATTATAATATATATTATATATAAAATGTATAATATTAATGAATAATATAAATTAATAGCTACATCCAAAATCATTTTAGAGTGCTTCATGATTGATATCTGCCCCTTAATTTTCTGTGGCCTTGGTCCTGCTGAAATCCTGGTTAGGATTTCCTTAAATGTACTTTAAACTGAGATGATAAAGACTTGGTTAGATTTATTCCCTTTAGGTCTCTTGTAGGCAGAGGTTTGCAGATCGTATGCAATCATTTCCCTTTGAAGTTCTGGGCTATTTTTTCTGAACTGGGGAGAAACAACAGTCGCAGGACTTCACATTACTGTGATAAGGTCTTCCAGACACTCAAGAGAAATAGTGCCAGAACCTGAAAGTTTAAAGAGGGTTCAGTTTTGCAGCAGTGTGAGTTTGTAAATAAAGTTTTATTTCAGGGTGTTTTCCTGTTTAGATAAGTGTTAACAGTTTCAAGACTCCTTGGAATGAACAGCTGTGTTGGAACGATTTCAGCAATTAAGCTTTTCAGAATAGCTCTTATGCCTTGATATTGAAATGTTGTTATTTTTAATATGGAGCTAGACTCTTCTCATTTAGTGGCACTGAAGTTCCATGCTTTAAAGTAAATACCAGCCATTCAGATTGTACATTTTCTTAATAAATTCCCAATATGCTCCATGTTTTTTCATATTGCTTTTAGTCTGTTCTATTACCATATGGGTGACCACTTTAATTAACTGTATAGTTACTTAGAAGAAATAGATGATAGCAGTGAATCTTTGCAGAAGGACCTATCTGGAGAGTTGCTTACTTTACTTCTGCCTCCTGGCAACTGATGATAGCTTTACAAAACCAGACCACCAGGGTTGGGATGCAGTATTAATTACAAAGTTACTGTCACATATTTCCAAAAAAATAAGTTTGAAGAGCTATATGTTTCATTGTCTATGTTAATTCCTCATTTATTTTACTCGGTCTTATACATTTGATGCTCTGTACACAAGATGATTACATGGTGTAAAAATTTATTCTTCAACACCCCGCCTTTCATAAGTCAGTCAGAGGAAAACAGAGCATCTTACTTCTCTGAGATGCATGTTGTCTTTGCATTACTTTGTTTTTTTCTATGTGATGGACTCCTGAATTTGATCTTAACAAATACAGTTGTTGTGCAACCAGTACTAATTTTGGCTATAACTTTAAAGATTAGAATTTTTATTTTCTTTTAGTGTAACTGGGCCTCTTCTAGCTTGAGTGTAAAATTCTTTCTAGTTTTAGTTCCTCTGGCTTTGAGTTTCAGCTTAATCCAAAGCCATTAAAATTAGATTATAAATCAAACAGTTTTTACAGACCTCTTAATCTGATTATAAAGTAGTTATCATGAGGTGCTCATGCAAATTATAAGTATGAATAAGATGATAGTTACTGTATGCCTTTTCCAATGTACTTCTTGAAACTTCAGGTAGTGTTCTAACTTAACAACCAAACTTTCATAAGGATTTTTCATAGTTTAGGAATAATTCCAATTTACTCATTTCTTAAGATGATGATGAAAAGGTTCATTACACAAAAGCCAAAAATATCCTTGCAGAGGACATGTACTGGTTGTTAACCTGATTTGTCTTGTTGTTCTGGCCGTGTGGTCTGGAATAGAGAATTACAGACACATGGAAAATGAGCTTGACATACAAATATCTCTAATGTTTATTGGGCATATCTGTTTATAATCTTTTCACTCTAAGATTTATATTGCTCAAGAAAAAAATCACAATCAGGTCAACAGCAATTTTCCATTTGGAGAGCTGCACAACTCTGCTTTTAATCATGCAGGAATTGTAAAAAATAAACATTTATAGTAAGCTTGAAGTGACTTCTTTATCATTGATACACTTTTTGATGTATCTGATCTCCCTTATGAAGAAAATCCTTTAGCCTCCCATGTAATGTTCCATCCATTATGACTAATTTCTGCTGTTTGAGTTGATATGTTAGCTCACGTCTAGATTGCTTATTCAAAAGCTTTGGTGTTTAGGCAGCAAAATCTGAACCATCTTTTCAAGTTCAAAACTTGGCCCCTAACCCAGCAGCCTAAACTATATGGAATTCTGTGCAATTTTATATTTGCAGTGGGTACAGAACTGACAAGGACTCTATTTCTCTTCCTCTTCCACTTTTCTGAGTGTCTGATAGTCACTTTTCAATTTTTGGTCTGAAGCTTATCTCCAGCTTTTAGTCTTGAAACGAAGTGCAAGTGAATGCTATGGAGCTCTTTTCAGTAATCAGCTCCTTGTATATACCATATCAATCTTTAGATCTCTCTCTAATCCTGATTTTAATCACTTCTTGGTCCCAGTTCTTTAGCACCTATTCTGCCTTTGTTTGAACACCATCTACTTACATACCACATCTATTTTCCCACTACTGTCAGAGGTTATGATGTATGCAAGACCAAATCTCATTGCAAAGTGAGAAATATAAGGTGGGCAAGAGTGCAACCTACTGATTAGACCCAGTGATCCTGAGAAGAGAAAAGGTTGGTTTTGAGGGATCGTGTACCATATGGCCCAGATGTAGTTTTATCTGCTTGTGTGGCTTCTCCATAAAATCAAGAGACTTGTACACTTGTCTTCTAATTTTGGCTTCAAGTTAACAATGTGATGTTTGCTAAAATGTTTACAATGGTAACTGCTAAAATTTAATTAAAGTGTGATAGGAATCCTTCATTAATATCACTTTTACCTGTTCATTATGCTTTCTTCTCAATACAATAGAGCAGGGTTTTTTACAGTTTCGAAGTGACAAACCTGTTCCTTCTCACGCTGTCTTGATGCATATTGCCAAGTTGGTTGCAGTTAAGTTGAAGACAAACAGCTCTGCAAAGCTTAGAGCCTGAATTCTCAGGGGTTACATCATGAAGAAAGGCAAGGTGGTGGTAGGTTAGCTCAACATCTAATGAACATCTACTGGACTTGGTGATAAATTTCCCTTGGCCTTAAAAGAAGTTGCATTAGCTCTACTATCGAACTATCCTGATAATCCACTGTAAACTAGATGTAAGCTCTCTGAATATGCCATTGGTTTTAATACATGAATTTGGGAATAATATATCTCCAATTAGGGAGAACAAGTGAAGACTGGAAAGTGGAAAATAGCTTGGGTGAAAGGAAAGCACTATGGCAGGACAAATCATTCACAATTCTAAAAAAGAAACAGAACAGAAGAAATAAACGTGAAGATGACAGGCTTTCTTAAGCTGCAAGAATGGGTGATCTATCTCCACTAGGACACCATGCTGAAAGTGACTGGAATCTCCAGCTGAATCTCTTGTCGCAATCTGAGTGGGAGGGAACAAACTCAAGTAGTAAATACTGTGAGCTTTGTAAGTTGTTCAGATAAAGACAGAACCTTGGATTTAGAGGCTTTAAATAGAGATTGAACAAACATCTGTAAAGCCAAAAAACAAAACACAAACCGAACAACAATAACAAACTCCAACCAAACAGAATACCTGTAACACCTGCTGGTTAACCTGCTTAGGAGACAAAGGATGGGATAGATCTTACCAATCTAACAGAAACAAGCTTGAGAGTTGCAAGCAACCGTCAGAGTCTTGAGAATTCTTAATTGCTGCTTTGTGATTTTGATTTGAGAAAATGGAATGAAGATAGAATTCATATATAACAAGACTGAAGGGTTTTGGTGCTTCTTTTCCCTAGAAGCTTTCCATCAAAAATGTTCCATGGAAGAAATAAATTACTATTATAGAAACCTTTTTTTGACCTTAATTTGCAATTTGCAACACTTAGGTTTAGCTTTACTAGTTGCATTTGGAAAACTATATGGTGATAGAATTTTATAGAGGCTGCTACTCCTAACCACTGCTTATTCTGATTTTCAGTAGGAATTGAGTCCAATTCACCCAAGGGTGAATTGTTTTCTGTGCTGTGCTCATTTCTGAGAGTACAGTTTCCCTCACTGCATTGATATAATGGAGCATGCTCAAAGGAAAGGCCTGTGGAGGAGAAAAGATTTCATTAATCATGAATCATTACATTTGTCAGTTGGCAAAAGGAGACTTCCTCATTTATCCCTTGAATGAAATTAGCTCCAGCCTAGCTGCAGTTAGAAATTCTAAATTACCTTGGCATCTATCTGTTACTGTTTATATATGAACCATAAAATGGCAGATGGCATTTTATTAATAGCAGATGAGTTGAGTCTTTCAAGATACTTTTTTTTTTCCTGATACTTGGTTTTGTTGCATTTGAAATGGCACCTACCTACACAATTTTGTGGTGCTTGTGTATAGTTTTATTAATTAAAAAAAGAAGAAATAGATACTTAATGCTATTTTAAGGTGCACCTGCCACTCTCCTCCCACATCTGGGATGACTAATAGGGATTACCATGATGACCTGCATAACGATCAAACTTGAGGAATTTTTAGCTGATAAGTCTGTGCATACAGTTCTGTTGTATTGTGAAAAATGCATTGATGCTACAGAACTTGATGTGAGGGTTGTGTTGTTGTTTGGGTTTTTTCTCTATTCTTGATTGTTTCTTTTGTTACTAATAGAAAGGTATAGCGACTTAAAGGATACCATTTTTGTTTGTTAACGGTGTAAATTCCAATGAGAACATTGATACTAATGTTTCCTGGTTAAATCAGAGAGTTTGCAAGAGTTCATTTCAAAGCTTTAAGAAAAATGTTGGAATCACAAATAGGTATGGTTTTCTGTTTTAACTGCCCATGTTAACTTTTTGACACTGGCTGGTATGCCATACTTGGGTTACTCACTGGGCCTGTAAAGGGCCAAGATTCAAGCTCCTGTCCTGCCCAAGTTTGTTCTGAACTGAAAAAGCTGGAAGTTTTGTTGCAGTTACTCTGTAGTTGTGAATGGCTTTAAGTTCTGAGGAGCACATCTTTCTGATCTCATCAGGAAATTCACCCTCAGATTTTTAACTACAGCTGTCCACCTGCTTGTCACCAATGTGTTGAGTATAATACAGGGCTCTAAAAGAGAATTCCTAACCAAGTCAGGGTCCAGATCCTTAAGAGGTGTGGGAAAGAGTGAGGAAGGAAGATGTTCTTGTGAAAAAATTGAGGGTGCTTTCATAACCTAAAGTTAGGTGGCTCACCTTGTGGCTACATATTTTTCATTGCCAACATGATGCTGGGTTACATCAGGAGGACATCACCACCAGAGATAAAGATGTCATTATCTTTCTCTACTCAGCATTTGTCAGGCAACACCTGGAGTACTGTGTTCAGTTTTGGCCCCTGCTGTACAAAAAAGATATGGACATGATGGAGAAGGTGCTGAGAGGGCCACAAAGCTGGTGCACTAAAAGTACATTCTTCCTTAGATGCTGCTTCCTCAAAGTAAAATACTTTGTGTCCTCCTGACATTATTAAACTTTGCTAAAAGTTATTCCTTTTTACAAAAAGCACAAGAAATTAAAAACCTGTGGGATTTGCCTTTTGCTATAGAGGGGATCAGCTCATTGCATGAGGTTGACACACACTGGCAAACAGAGAGGCATCAACGTAATAAGGAAATAAATACCAGATTTCCTGTAAATTAGTGCCACAATGAGTGTACTCATGTTAACTTTCTTTAAGAGGCTTTAGCTTCATGCAGCAAGTATAAAAATACAATTCTTATACTGTGGATCAGCCTTAAGAACTAAGGCAATACGCTGCCTGAACAATGACGGGATAAGATACATATGTATCTTTCACAGTCGTAAATCAGCCTCACAGTCCTTATTTTAGGTTGATATTTTAAAGTCTTCATGACAAAAAATGGAGTAGCTGGCAACCCATTTTGTAAAGCTAATGAAAGTAAGCGGTAGTCTATTCTGTGAAGGGAATTCTCACAATTAAGGCCTTATATTTGTTTGTTTTAATTTTGCCCACATGTGACTGTAAAGAAAAACCCTCTACTTTGTCATCCTTCTGGAGCTAGATGAAAGCTGCAAATATATGACCCAAGTGAATTCTGACTTTGGTTGTAGTCTAAGGGTTAATATTACCTTGGGGAACTTGGTGCAAAGCGTCATGAGACCTCACTTGGAGTTTTGTTTGCAGTTCTGGTGTCCTCAACATAAAAAGGGCATGGAGCTGTTGGAAGAAGTCCATAGGAGGGCCACGAGGATGATCACGAACTGGAGCACCTCCCATATGAAGATGGGCTGAGAAAGTTGGGGCTGTTCAGCCTGGAGAAGAGAAGGCTGTGCGGTGGCCTCATAGCAGCCTTCCAGTATCTGAAGGGGGCATACAGGGGCACTGCAGATGGACTCTTCATTAGGGGCTGTAGTGATAGGACAAAGGGTAACGGGTTCAGACTTAAATAGGGGAAGTTTAGATTGGATATGAGGAAGAAATCCTTTACTGTAAGGGTGGTGGGGCACTGGAATGGGTTGCCCAGGGAAGATGCGAATGCTCCATCCATGGCAGTATTCAAGGCCAGGCTGGACAGAGCCTTGGGTGACATGGTTTAGTGGGAGGTGTCCCTGCCCATGGCAGGGGTTGGAACTGGATGATCTTAAGGTCCTTTCCAACCCTGACTACTCTATGATTCTATGATTTATTGCAAAAAATTTTTAATATTTCCAGGTCCTTCTCTTTGGAAATACTTAGTGTCAGCCAGAATAAACACATGTAGGGAATCATAAATGTATAGTATTTCCTTTCTTATTTCTAGCATCTATCTTGCTATATATGCACACAGCAGACGCACTTTCAAAGTAGCAGGTCGTGCATACAAAAAATTACATTAGTTTGGAATGGCAACTATTTATGTTTTACCCACTGGAGAGGCTACTGCTAGTCACAGAGCAACTACATTTGAATAAAGTCAAATCTGCCTCTGTGTTAGTCACATTAAAGTCTATAAAAGATTAATTCTGCAAGGTTTTTCCCTCACACAGGCAGTTTATTAATGCTGGAAGTTGTAGCATCTTTTTCCATAGTTTGAATGATGCCAATAGAAAATCTGACTGTTCCCTAGGTCTACTCTAGATGTGTTGTGAGTTTTAAATTCTACCCATACCTGTCAGATGGCTCTGAAGTCAATTCTGTTGCATGGGTGAGTGAATGTTGGGTGGTTTTTTTGTTGACTTTTTCAAATCTGGTTCTCCAGCAATACCAGTGTCATACTGCTTTGAGAAGCTAAGAGGAATTTCTGCTGATATCTTTCCCCCCCTGCTGTTCCTACAGCAGCTCACATATAACCCTCCTCTAAGAGTCTAAAATCTCATCATTTCTCTTTCAGCAGAAGTGCTGTGTCCTGAAGGGATTTATAGAGGATTTCTTGAAACTGGGTGAACTTGGAAACAAAAATAGTTCTAGCCTTTGCTTCAGTCTATTTGTGCCTGGGATAGCATTTAGTGTGTGTTTGTTAAGGCAGGTGGAGTCAGGGCAAAATACCTGTGGAAACCTTACCGTTGTACATGCATGAGTCAATCACACGGGTGAAGTAACAAAGTACAGGGCATAGTGGAAATGCTGCTTTCATATCTGGTAGTATTCCCTTAAAAAAAAAAGGAGGGGGGGGATGTCTAAAAATCACTGGATTCAGACACCACCATGTTTTGTTTCACTGGATAAGGGCAAACCAATTTTATTTATCACTGAATGGAAAAAAGATCCCAAACACCAATAACCTTTCAAAATGTTATAATTATTTCATTAACCTCTTTTCTTCTCTGCCATTTCTTCTTTCCTGTATTTTCTGCCATAGAAATAAGGAGACCTGCCACCTAAGACATAATAAGTTGTGGATAACAAAACAAATTAAGTAACTATTCAGGGTTCTGTAAAATATTTTCTTGTTGATTAGAGGTATTGTATTAGTAAAGGAATGAAACTGACTGTTCTGATCTTCTCTTCTAATATTCTTTGATTAGCTGGTGTTATACTATTATTTTTCTGAGTTTACAGTCATCTCATTTTCCTATTGTGAGTGTGATCTATTCTTAATAACCAATCCATAATTTTGAACTAATATTTTGTTGTGTACAAACAGCTTTCTGAGGCTAATCTTGGCTATCCACCAAAGCTATCAGGTAGCATTCTATATTCTGAAGTATTTTAAATCATTGATTTTTTTGGGTCATTAACAAACTAATAAGCAGACTATTTAACATTGATGCTAAACGTGAATTGTCAACGACAGCAGCCATTGGTATCCTCTGACAAGAGATAATGCCATTTCAACATGTCCTCAGAGCATGGTAATTACTGCTGTATTCATGAATGTATATAGCTTGATGTTTACCTGATTTGAATATGAAAGGCTTTCTGAAAAGTTTATGTGCTCTCTGCATGCTGAATACATGGCCTAAAATGTATTAGGACTATCTAACTCTAGGAACAATTAATTTGGGTTCCACTGACCTAAGGCCTTCTGGTATGGTCTTCCTAAAGCATCAACAAAAAAAATCCTTCATTCAATGCAGAGTTGGTCTGCATTATTAAAATGTTGCTCTTGATTATCTCAAAAATGAAATTGGTATGGAGTAAGAATGACAAAAGCAGTCATGCAGTACACAGCTTGCAGTGTAACCAATAACCTTTTATGTCATTTCCTTCACACTATGCAGAAGCATGTTCTCCATGGATGATGGTTGAAAGGCTTGTTTGTAATATTTGGGCTTCTATCCAGCTGCATGGAAGTCAGCATTTCTCCTTTCCCCCTGTAAAGGATTTGTAGTTCTGCGGCACCAGTGTTGGCATTCAGTTGAACCAGAAAAAAAGTCTTCCAAATGTGTGTAAATGTGAGGGGAAAAAACAGATTTGACTTTTAGAGATTAGCAAACAGGGTGATCAGATGTATTTCAAGGCCTTGGGATGTAAAGGAATGAAATGTGAATGCAGCAAGACTATACAATTTCACTTTTCCTGTATGTTGAGGGAAGGGGTAAAAGCTCAGTAGTTATATACTTCACATAATTTTGGAGAGCTAGAATTCCTTATGCCCTTTATGTGGCAGCTATTAACAATATTTCAAGCTGTACAATTGCTTCATGCATTTTGTACCATGTATGAGAGATTTCCATGTGTGTATGTTGGAACTGATGGAGATAAAATCAAAACATTTCATCTAAAATGCATGTAGCTAGGGTTGAAATAAAACTCCCAATTACTCAAAACTCTTCCGACTTTAAAATAATGAGATCTTTCCAAAACAGACTAGCAAAAAATTCAGAAATTAAATCACTTATAGTCCATATCCTACTTTGTACCCCACCAGAAAAAAAGAAAAGAAAAAAAAAAAAAAAAGCCTTAAGAAGCAGAATAAAGTCCAGTAAATTTCAATTTATTTTTTAATTGCATTTAAAAAGGATGCCTTAGAAACAGATCTGATTTGCCTCCTTGTAAATCTGTTCAAACCTCATTACCTAGTGGTTATATACCTTCTTTTAATTTCTGTTTTTAATTTACTCATTACATCCTTTGTTCTTATGTTAACATTGTCCTTTTAAACCCTGGCTTTAAGCTCCTTACATTACTCTTGTTCTATTTACAGACAGCAGTCACATCCCATGTCAGCTTTTCACAAAGCTGAACAAACCAGCTCATTTCACCTCTTCACATAAAATTGCCGTAGCCTTTTCCTTCAGCTTTTCCCCTTCTTGTGCATGGCTGACCATGATTTATCTCTCAGTGGATTCTAGGATTACATTCAGTTCTTTCTCAGACGTGTCACGCTCATGGTTCACAATGTCTTGTGATTGAGTAGTACGCACAGGCTTGTCTTCACTGTTTTGTACTGATGACCAAATTTGTTGGTCCCCAAAGGCATAACCTTTCACTTCATTTTATTCAGTTTTACTTCGTCTCTTCCTTAAGATCATCCAGTGCTTCCTGTCAGATCCTTGTGGGCAGCATTTCCAAATGCTGAGATGTTGGCGTGCTCTTGGTTAAACGTTATTAATGATCACAGCAAAATCTGTCCATAGATTTCTCTGTGAGGAATTGTAGCTCTAAGTTCTTTCCAGGCGGTAGTTCTTCCCTTTAATGTCATAGGGTTCACAATCCTCTTCTTGTTCTTCTCTTAAGCTTGATCTTAGCCAGTAACTTTCATGTGGCAATAAATCAAGATGCTTTACTAAATCCCAATAGAGGATCCCTTTGTTCTCTGCTCCTTTTAGGAAGAGAGGTGTATTGTGAGAGAAAGTATACTGAGTCAGTTTGGATCAATCTGTTTCTTGTAAATTTGACTGTACTTTACCTTTTTTCTTTGGAGCTCGAGCCAGAGTTTTGCGTATTATTAAAACTGCAGTTGTACAAAGCATTTCCTTTCTTGCCAAAGTTGCTGTATTTGCAGATATTTAATTGAAGGGCACTCTGCACACTGTAATAGATTACTTAAACATCCTGGCTACTGTGCATGCAATTTTGTATTCATCTTTTTCCTGTCTTCTAGACTAGGTATTTTGCAGTCCCCCCGGCTCGTAGCAAGCAATACTACTACTAGGTTGTATCTCAATACTCTGTTTCCTCTTGATCCCTGTACTTTGCAAAGTCTGACATTCATTCTGGCTGGTGTTTAGTGTAACACTTTTTGATCTCTGAGATAGCGTTGTCAGTGAGCTGGCAGGTTCTCAGTTTGTTCCCATTATTCTGCTAGGGATGGTTGATTTACTGCACCCTTTTCACAAAATCCCTCCCCCTTGCCATCTTCCTTCATCCTTTTTTCCTCCTCAGCCTTTGCCTATTTTACAGATTTTTTTCTGGAATTGTAGCAGCTTTCTCTAAACAGAATCCAGTCCTCCTGGAGGTTCATGTACCTCAAGTACTTGATCCAGTTGAACTCATCGCTTGGGTAATTTCTTCGTCTTCCATTTTCAAGTCAAGGTCAATGAAACCTGCTTCTGAACCCTTTTCTATTTAGGATGAACTTATTTGCAATAGGATGATTGAGGGTTATTCTGGAAACACTTACAGGAAGTGCTCATCTACTACTGATTAAGGCAAGATGCCTTTTCTTAGCAGCTCCTTTTGGCAGAACATTTCCCATCTGAGCACTGTCTCCATGGGCTGTTAGGGGAGCTGCATGATTTTCTCTTGTGGTGCGGGGCTCAGTGGTATTCCTCTCTGCTAAAGCTTGTCCTTACTAGTACATGGTTCTGACACAATATATTTGAGCTCCGTCACAATAGTACAATCTGTCCAAGTAACCTTAATGTAAATAGATTCTTTTATTCGTCTTATTACAAATTAACAAGCTAGTAGGAAGCTCAGACTTAAACCAGACTGAGCTTTCTTTCTTTTCTGAACTTCAACTTGATTCTTATGAGTGTATTTGAGATAGCTATGTGTACTCTTCAGCAATGTTTTGAATTACAGGTGGTATTTGTCTCTTCTAGATTATTGCCTATTTTTTCAGAAAGAAAAAACTTTTGGTTTTAATTCTTTTTGTATGTTTTTAAATTTATTTTTTTTTACTTAATTTGTTACTGCCAGAACAAGTTATTGTGAAAATAAAAATGTTACAGTTTCTTTCTCAAAGGGAGGCCTCTCCTTCCCCCTTCCCTCCACCCTCAAGTCTGGATTCTAAGGCAAAGAAAATGCTTCTTTGTACTCTGTTTTTAGGTGAATGTCTAGTCCATTATATATTGATCCTATATGATCAGTACATCCTCTGAGATACTGTTTTCTCCAGTTGTCAGCTAATATTTTGTCCTGGCTTTTACTTAGCTCTCTGTCAGTCTTCCTATTATATAAAGCCCAATCACAGTTTAAACACCTAATCTTCTGAGAGGAGCATCTCCTGCAGTGTGATGTGGTGTCACACTCCAACTACTAAAACAGAGCTGTTATGGCTTCTTTCCTCTCAAAAGCTATTTACTGTAGTGGATCCAAATAATTAGGGACAGATTTATTTTATAATCATGGAGAAAGGGGCACTGGAAAACTTGCAAGCAAAAGATTCAATTTCCATATCCAGGTTTGAAGAGAGAAAGGAGGAATGGACAAAAACAAATTAAAATTTGTAGAACAGTGCATGAGGTTGCTCATGCGCATTCATTTAAATGCTGAGAAATGCTTGAATTCCAGGTCCCATTATTATAGGTCTATTTTCCAGATACTGCTCTTAAGAATTGACTTACTTTTGAGAAAGGGCTAGAACATCAGTTTAGGTTCTATCTGGCAAATAGTTTTATAATCCTCTTCACGGTAAAACACAGATGGCCATTCAGCAGCGATCCAGATGCTCCTGCAGGAAGCTTAGACTCTCTGTGGAGCCATTTGGCGGGCATCCGTGGGTGCAGCTAGCTTTCAACAATGCAGCATTTATTCTGTTTTTGAGAGATGATTTGAAAAAGCAGAAATACCTTATTATATCAACAGGGCAGTATCTTTTAACATTAGAAATAAATTATATTTTTACCTGGGGTGAAGGTTGTGTCCACTTATCCATGGCTAGAATGATATACATAGACTTTGTGGTATAGCCTTTGACATTTCATACATTTTGCAGTCAAAATGCATGCATTAAAATGTGGATGTTAGTCTTGTATCATTTGGCATACTGTAACCAGCAGAATGCTGCAGGAAAATCATCAGTATATACTAAATAGAGTAAGTTATAGTCTAGTGGAGACAGCAATGCTTGAAGATATAGCATAGACAGCATGTCATAGTGAAAGGCATCTCTTTGAAACCATACTTAGGAAACACGCTTACTTTGCCATTGATAGTAAAATACAGAATGAACTAAAAAGAGTAAGAAAACAAAGTAGACAGATAATAGAATTCAGTATCATTGCTTCAATGAGACTACTAAAAAGCATGAAATTGAACATCTGCTTAAGTGCATGTCTGGGTTATAGCATAAAGATAACTATCATAATTGTATTCTGATATTTCCATAGCAGAGATTTTAGTGGATGATAACTGGCATAATGCAAATATAGATGTTGTAGTGTGGTAGAAGCTGTATGATTATTTTACCTGTGATTGATAGGAAGAAAGAAAACAAAAATCAAGTGCTCTGCAGTTTACTTTTTTGAGAGAAATCCTCTGTATCTATTAAATAACTGAGGAAATGTTATCATGAATTTAACATCGGAACTTCATTGGCAAAAAGTCTTTTCCAGTAAGGGAAACTGCTTGGAGCAGTTCCCACAGTGTTAGTGATCGCTGGATTTTTTGACATTTTTTGCCATGAACTAAATATTCCTTTTGCTGCCAGTTTAGTCTCCCTGCTGTAGAAAATACCTTCTTAAACAACATAAAGACATAATAATAATAACATGACCAAATATTAAACTGGGTGTTTGTTTTCAGAAGCTTCAATAAAAACACTTCCAGAACAAATCTTCCAGATGATATGTCATGTTAACTTGTATTGCTCATAGGGGGAAGACTTGAACTGAAGAGCAGAATGTACTGGCAAAACCAGTGTTTGGGCATAGGAGGATGAGATGGCAGTTGATGTAAAGCAGTTGTGTAGTTAGTTTTAAACCATTGGTTGAACTTAAGATACTCTTTTCTTAATCCATTGTGATGTAGTAGAGGCCAGTTCATAGCTCTAATTTCAAGTACTGAGCCTCACATAAGCTAAGTGTGATCTTCCTTACCCTTCTGGACTTTGTAATATGCTTGAAATTTCCTGGGCTTTGTGACTATGCGCAGTAAATGATACAAGACTTGGGGCTCTTATTTGTTTTCTCTTAATAGGGCACTGCTAAAAAGGGCTCGGTCTTTGTAATGCCTCATTGTTATTCTACCCTGTACAGCTTTGGGGCAGCTGGTCTATTATAAGCCCACATAGTTATGAGTGAGAGACTGCAAATTTGTAATTCTAAGAAAGATGCACTCTTTCTGACATATATAAGTAGTAATGGTGCCTTTCTGAATTTATTTGGGTTTTTTTCTTTTGTTTGTGTAGTATCATTTGAAAGGGTGGTCAAAGTATATGGGAATACTGTGTATTTTTAAAGGGAGGACATATAAGTTTTATTATGCTATAGCCCTCCAACTTCTCAGAATGCTATGGATGTTTGAAATATGGCATGTCATAACGTTTAGTGGCTTGAACTTAACCACCCCCCCAAAACCAAGGCCATCTGCCTTCACTCCATCCCATCCCCCCCAATAAAAGAATTACACCTCCCCCCCCAACTACTTAGTTGAACCAGCACCAAATCATGATAAAGTCCTAAAGAATAACTAATGCAGGAAAGGTACCTCCAAGTTGGGTAGATAGTCTTCCATAATAACTAGCTGAATATTTTCAGCCAGCTTTGAGCATTCACACTCTTTTGTCTGAGATTATTACTTCAGCAATAGTGTAGTAATGAAGCATTGTTTGCCTGTCTTATTGTTTTACAATTGCAGGCATTTAATACTAAAATATTAAGGGAAGAATTGGTTTCCTTCTGCTGCAGGCTTGGCAGCTTTAGATCCCTCAACCTTCCAAGGCTCCATGTAACAATCTCTATTATGCAGACACTTGCTGCCTTGGAAGGCTCAAACAGTCCTATGCATATCTGAAGAAGCTGAGATGACTATGACAGGAGATCAGGCTGCTCAGAGTCTGTACTGCTGTGTGGGAGTTCTTGCTAACGTTTTTGTGACTGCTTAAAATGAGAGAATACAGTGTTGGTGTAAATGCTCTTCAGCTTTTGGCAGCAATTTTCAAGAAGGTGCTTGTGGAGTTTGAAGGTTTAAACCTGTAGATTCTGATTAACACCTGAACAATCATGAGAAGCAGTAAGATCTGAGCTGCTTAGGTGGAAAGCTAATAATAGGAAAAGGTTTTCCTTGGTGAACGCTGTGTTCTGTCATCTCACCAGTATGTCCCAGAACACTTTAAATCGATTAAATACGTCACTGAAAATTAAAAATGACAAAAATACGTACATGGCCAGTCTCTCCTATTGTTAATGCTTGATTTAGCTGCTGGGATTTAGGAATGTTTTGTCAAAGCTAAGTTAATGTTGAAATCTATTTAACTTGTGCAAGGTTTACCATTTTTCCTTGAAGACATGTAAATACTTTGCATACTGAGACAGACTTTCAGATTGCAAATACAGCAATAAAAAATAAATGTAGCAGCTGCTTCTCCTCTTTCAGGGCAGATATAATTGAAATGGGAGAGTAAAACTAAACAATGACTCTTCAGCAATGACTCTTCAGTAAGGAAGATTCTGTTATGTTAAATTCAAAATACTCCAAGTTAATCAGAATTAATGGTCTGGCATTTTCCTTAGGAAAAGCCCATCTTCAATAAACTTTTTTCTTCTAATTTTGATCTTTTTGAATAAACTTAATATAACACTTGGCTGAGATTTAACCATTGGCCTGAAAAGCTTTTATACTGTGCAGCTTAACAGACTCTGTTGTGAGAGTAACACTAGCTAAATAACTATCTGCAGAGGTGAACAAGAGATTTTGTTCCCTAAATGTAAATTCAATCTTATAGAAAATAACTTCAACTCAATTTACTTCCAATCTGTGTTATTCATTCATGGAAATGAATATCCAAAATGTGCCTGGGTAAAAACCTGTCGAACTCATGTGCCTGTGTTTGAAGAAAAATGTTAATTGAAGGGCAGACTGAGTGGTCTGATTTTGTAAGCAGTAAACTCAAGAAATACAGATTTAGGATCACTTGTGCTGAATTTATTGCCGTGTGGAAGTTAACAAGTATTATCTTATGTATTTTAATGCCAATGCCATTTGGCTCTTCTCTAAATATTCCTGATGTTCATCCAAAAGCAAATGCTCTTCACTTGCTCATGGGGGGACTATCCCCAGGACATGGGATGAAATGTGTTTAATTGTGTCTGTGACTATGTGATTACCCCACCTCGTGCTGGTGGAAATTGCTCTAATCTCTGTCCCTATCCGTGTACTTCACTGAAGGGTTCAGGAATCATGCCTTCATAATTAAAGTAACACTAAGCTTCTAGCTTTAACTGTACCGATTAGCATAAATATTTAATATATGACCTGCTTAGATCTGGAGAGTAAGGTAGGCTTCAAGAGCATCTTTATTATTATAATGAAAATGTGTGGTTTAGTCGTAGTTCCCCTCAATCCCAAGTTATCCTTTGTTACATATCAAAGTGTTTCAGCAGATTCTTGGGAACGGATAAGCTTCGCTGGAAACTCTCACTGTTGTGCTCCACTAAGGTAATTTGGCAGTAGATGCTTGGTCAGAGGCAGAGTATGAAGCAATAAGTTTATTCACTGCCTCTAGATAACATTCTGTGTGAATTCAACTATATTCCCTATAAATGCCTTGAAGAGCTTGTTCTCTGCATACTAGAATGAATGACTTGTTGTTCTGTTGCCCACTAGTCCTCAAGAGTAGCACCTGAGACACGTGACATTGCAATCTGTTATGTGAACTGTCTGCTGTTTTCAGCTGAACTCAGAGGCAGACCAAACCCTGGGCAAGTGCAGCTAATGGCGTGACTTCAGAAATAATTTGCAGCGGTGACTGGTTTACTTTTAAGACACCAGTGAGACTATTTTTCTAGTGGCCATCCTTCGTAGATTCAGCTGCTTGTTTTATGATAGCAGTTAAAGGAGAACCCCAGATGCTCTCTGACCCTTTTAGGTGGCTTATGGGTTTTTAATAGGACCGCTGAGAATTAAGTCCCTAGTAATCATCGCAGGGACACTATGGAGTCAGCTACATGTATGCTTGCAGGATTAGACCTTAGGTCAGATCACTATTGGTAATATTTTTCTTTAAGTGTCAGAGGTGCAATAGCTGTAACGCTTGGCATCCTTCAGAGAGATGACTGCATCTGTTCACAGAAGGTTCTTTGTGGTCGCTGTAATTAGCTTCAGTGGCTGAAAGCTCTTCCAAGCTGAATCCATTTGTTTCCAGTACTGAGTTTTATTCGAGTTTTATACATGCTAAATCTAATAATTAGGTATCTGTGGTTTGTAGACCCTGGCTGCATGTGAGGTGCCCACTAAACCTGCTTATTCACTCCCCCTCCTCAGCTGGACAGGGGAGAGAGTATGTAACAACAGGCTCATGAGTCTTGATAACGACAGGGAGAGGTAGTTCACAAAGTTTCATGGCAGGCAAAACTGACTCAACTTGGAGAAATTAGTTTAATTTATTACCAATCAAATCAAAGCAATGTAATGAGAAATAAAACCTTAAAGCACCTTCCTCCCACACCTCTCTTCTTCCTGGGATCAACTTTATTCCCAAATTCTCTACCTCCTCCCCTTCAGCAGAGCAGGGGGAAGGGGAATAGGTATTGTCCTTTGGCAGCTTCACACAGAAGCCACTCCTGTAGCCCCTCCACTACCAAGACTTTGCCATGCAAACCCAATACGATGTCTTAAAAAAGCGGGTAGATGCAGAGAATACAGGTTCTGATCTATCATTCCTTCAGACTCTGTAGGGACACGTACAAACAATGAGTGGCTTTCATACTTCCCTCTCAGTGATGTAAAAGTAAGAACTGTTACTCATGATCAAATATTTACCTTCCCTTTGTTGTGTTTATTGAATTCATCTTCATAATTTTAAACATGGAAGAACACTGGAGTTTGCTCATAGCTGATTGAAATACACGTGCAGAAAAGATTCTCTTTGGTGCAACTGAGCTGATTAGCTTGATCTCTACTACTGCTTCTGTCCTGAAGTTACTGAGATTAGCAGAGTTTAGAAGCGATTTATGTTACATGTTTATCTCATTCCTGTGGCGACAGATTTTGATATGGCTTTACAAAGCCCAATCAAAGGTTTGACATGTCCCTTTTGCAATAAAACTCGTCTTTGCCTTTGGCTAAAAATAGAAAAAAGAGGCAAACTGTGTTTTGTTTTCCGTAGTTCTGTTACTCGTAAATTAGTCAGCTGTGTGATCCAGTCTTTGTCGTTTACTACAGAGTGCTTCGATGTCAGAGATAGTCCTTAAATGCAGCAGCTTTGCAGGAGAGATGTCTCTGCATCAGCTTTGTGGTCCAAAATCTCCTTTATGTTTTTGGTGCTTGGCGAAATAATAACAGTAGAGCAACTTCTGGGCCTTACTGAGCCATCCTTAAGTAAAGCTTTTATTCAGTTTGCAGCCTGTCTAGGTCTATGAATTTATATTCTGTGCAATTAACATTTCACAAGTTAGAGGTCCTAAACCTTGCAGATTGGGTGGTTTCTGGCTTGGCCCAAGCAGTAGTGTGATTGCTGCAGTTCCGATGCCCAGAAATGAGACCTTTACAAAGGTTTAATTATCCTATTAGAAATAAAATGTGTCCTTTCTTCTCCCTGCCTTCCCCTATTTATAACGCAAGTTGAAGTAAGGTGCAGCAGTTCATGTTTAGAAAAAGCAACAGAACAAACAAACCCAAACAACAAAAAAACCTCAGTCTTTGGGCGTACAGACAGTACCCTGACAACACTCATGTAAATCCCATTGATCTGTATGTGGACCGAGGACTGCCAGGCATGACTTGTAGTAT
This sequence comes from Psilopsiagon aymara, assembly GCA_024733675.1. Taxonomy (NCBI): domain Eukaryota; kingdom Metazoa; phylum Chordata; class Aves; order Psittaciformes; family Psittacidae; genus Psilopsiagon; species Psilopsiagon aymara. The sequence goes on from JANRGW010025550.1 coordinate 22,708, forward strand.
GCAAAAGGGGAAATCACGATTTTGCATTAGAAAGACCCTGCCTCCATTTTTACCCTATAGGAAAGGTCATTGGTCTCCCGATGATCTTGAAGTCATTTAAACTATTTTATTGAGCAAAAATCCTGTTAAATGCACCCCACCTGACATTTTCTGATGGGTATGGAATAGGAAATGGCAAAGCGTGACCAGCCTTGGCCATATTCACACAAACTGTATTTTTGTCTCTCACTTTTGGCTTATCAATCTTCAACAGCATCACAAAGTGCGTAGTGGCTAATAACTTAGCCTTTTCAAAGGCTTTGTGTTACCAAAATCTTAAGAAGATCTCTTTCAGCCACTTCATTACAACACCCGTCCCACTCCTCTTATACTTTTCCACTGAAATTTTTGCATGTCTCTTCTCAGGTGGTATTCTTATTTAAATTTTCAAGGAAAATCAGTAATTTTGTATTCATAGATGTGTGGAAAGCATGGGTTTATCGCAAAAAAAGCGAGTAAAGAAGAATATTGCCATTTCTTTTTTTTTCTTCACCATTAACCTCTTAAGTCCTTAGTAAATTGGCTGTCCTTTAATGATGTCCTTAACAATGCATGATTAATTTTAAGTGCACTGCATCACTTGCAAAATCCCCCAGTACTGTTTTAACTTGGCCTTCCCTCAGGTTATAGAAACAAAGATTTTTCTGAAAATGCTTTCTTTAGTTTCTTCTTTCTTCTGATTAGGATTCCTAAGGTCGTATCCCCAGACCAATGTGAAGTGGGTTTTTTCCCTTTAGTGATGATAATTTCACTTTATTTAGCATATAGGCTCACAAAGATGGCTTTTTTTTTTAAATTTCTATTTCTTATTTTCTCTTTTTTTCTTGTTCCCAGTTTTTATTTTTCTTCTCAAAAATGAAAGAAATTCAGCCGGTAGTTGGCAATGGGTTACATTTCTGTGCTTTATCTTGGGATGTTCATATTCTGTTGATGGTAAATTTTGGGTTTGTTTGCTTCTTTGTTCTTTTTTTTCTGTAAGGATTAAGAGGCTAACCCCTTATTAGATGTATTTACTTTGCCTGGCCTGGTAGACATTATGGCAATTTCATGTCCATAGAAGCTGTATCTTAACATAGCAGCTTTCTTGTTGCAACTTGGTTGATTTCAAAGCAAGTTACCAATTGCAGGTTCCACTTACTTTTATTGCCAGTTTAATGTTATTCAGAGAAAGAATTCAGTTAATTTGTATGGGCCACATTACCTCCATATTTAATCGCTGTCTAATATTTAATTAATTTCTGATTTTCCTCTTTCACTTCTTCAGATTGAGCTAAAGTGGAACAATTCCAGTTTATTCCCTCTTGGGCAGCTTCTGTGCTTTCAATGCCATCCGTAGCAGTGCAATTTCTTTTTATCTTATTTGCTGAATATGCTACTGGACTTTCATCCTAAAATTGATTCATCGGGAGCTTTTTTTGTACTACGTGTAAAAGAAGTCTTGCTTGTTCTGTTGGTACTTGTAGTGTTGAGTTTTCTATATTCTTATGGGAAAAAACTACAAAAGAAGTAGTAGGATAAAGCATATGTTGCTATAACATGCTGATTTACTGAAAGACAAGCAGTAAAGCTTATATATGAAGATTCATTTAAATTGTATCAAAAACACATATAGATGAAAAGGATACTTTGTAGGCTACTTAACATAAGTTCCGTGTCGTACATGCATTTCCCACTGGGCCCACCAAATTGAATTAATACTTAATGATCTGGTGAAAAATGGTACCTGGATCAATTGTTTTGGAAATGGCTATAGGAAAACTGATGTGTATTCCATCCAACACCCAAAAATCAATGAGACATTGCTGGCTGTTGTCATCATAGCAGCTCAAATTCAGATCCATATTTGGTGTGCAATGAGAAATCAGCACTTACTGGACAATAACAGCTATTTTTAGCTGAGAGTAGTGGTTTGCATACCTGCTTCAGCCATGCAAACAGATCAGCTGCTACACAGTAAGCATCCTCTCAAAAATTAATAGATGGGTACAGTTTTTGCATAGTAATTACTATTTTGTGTGATATGTCCAGTCTTGGCAGAAACCTCATTCTCACAAATACCACTTGGTATGCCTCAAGCTCTAAAACAGTCTTGAAACCTCCCAAGAGAAAGTGAGAGGCAAATGAAGTGGCAACTCAAAGGACAAAATTTACAAAGAAATGGTAAAAGTAATGTTTAAATTCAAAAGTCCAATACATTCTTAGTGAAACCAATACATCTTTAGTGATACTCTGTGCATCAAATCTGCGTATGATGAATGGTCTTTCTTCAAAATCTAAGTACAAGCAAGATCCTTGCCATGCTTTGGAGAAACACTTCTCTCAAGTAACAAGTGGTGAAACAAGAGGTTTAGATCTTTTTTAGATTGGATATTAGGAAAAATTTCTTTACCAAAAGGGTGCCTTTTGCATTGGAACAGGCTGCCCAAGGCAGTGCTGGAATCACCATCCCTGGAAGTGTAAGATGAGGCCCTTAGTGACATGGTTTAGTGGTGAACTTGGCAGCCCAGGGGTAAAGGTTGGACTTGGTCATCTTAAAGGTCTTTTCCATAGCTGATTCTATGAAAAGAGCATTTCAGAAATAGGAACTCCTCATATTGGAAACCAGTCTGGGAATTTCTTAATCTTTTTGATTTTATTTTTTCATTCTTCCTGTAAGCCACAGTCTATAAGCAAGAGAAACTTGAAAGATTTTCTCTCTGCATTAGGGAATTCTGTCTTGTGTGATTTATTTCCTCACCAAGCTCTCATGCAGAGGTCTCTTCTTCATACACAGTTGTACAATTAACTTTGAGGGGGTAAACACCCAAAAACTTTAACATTGCAGGAAGGTGGGAACTGAAATCACTGAAGCAGACTTGCCATATTTTTGAAAGGTGAGGGAATTATTTCATCTAGGTTTCCTAGGAAGTGTAACCTCTTCTTAGCTAACTAAACATGACTTCTACTGTTATTGGGTACACAAGGCATTCCATAGCTCTCCTTTCTCACTGATGAGCCAAATACTTTATCACCCAAGTGGTTATGACTGAATGATGAGATTGTGCATTGAGCAACTGCAAAAAGTAGCAAAGATTATTAGACCACTTGAGCTAAACTCCATGTGCAAAAATCAGTTCTACCAGGAGCAGGAGAAAAATATTTGTCCCTTTTAATCTTTGTGAAGGATTTATGCTTAATATCAGAGAAAACATTCAGCCCTTGGCTCTTGCTCAGAAAACACACTACATTTGCTTGGGTTCTTGTGCCATTACAATATTGCATATAAATAGAAACCTATTACACACATTAATTTCTTAAAAGTAGGAAATTATAACGGGGTTGATGATTACTTTGCTAATGTGTATTTATCTATTAGGCATGTCAGAACATAGAAGTGATACCAGCAGGTATACCTAAAATCCCAGACTGCTAAAGCAGTCAGTACGTCTCCTTGCCTAAGCTTGTTTCAGGGTCTACTCGTAAGAAAACCCTCCTCAATTATACAACAAGCGCTGTGGCCTCTCTCAGTACGATTTCAGTGGTTTCTCTAGTTTTAAAATCACTGTTCAGTATATTTACCCTGCAGCAAGTGCAACCTAACTTAACTATATTTTTGTAACAGTTAAGGAGTGAGGTGTCAAAATATACTTCTTACCTTGTGATTGAAAAGTCAGCTAATTAGGGCTTTAAAACCTCTTGTTCCTGACTATATGAGCACTAATGTGCTATCAAATCAGATTTTTCAACTCCATCCATGCTATTAAGTGATCCTACACTGCAGATAATGCAGAACTCTTCCCGGTGTTTTTGTCCCTGATAAATAGCCGTAAGAATGGCTCTCAATAACCATAAGAATGGCTCTCTTTAAAACAAGCAAACAAAAAATCTTTTAGAGAAGGAGCAGAGCTCATTTTACCCTCTCTTTTGGCACCTGGACTGAACAACTAAGTAGTACCTTCTGCACAGTCATCCTGAAACAGGAAGGGCACTTCTGGCGTGCTGAAAGGCAGTAGCAGAGACAGCCTTTAGGCTGGCCCACCTCTGTCTGTTTGAAATATTTTTGATCAACCTCTGACTCTCCACTGTGCACATGAAGCACTCTGTGTCATCCTATGCTTCTCTTCCTCCAGCTGTGGAAGCCAGTCTGGGATTTTCTCCACTACCTGTCATTTCTGCCCATCACCCCCTCCAAAACAAAACCCATCCTTTTTTCTGAAGTACCAAAAGGGACAACTCTCAGTTCCTCCATCTCTGCAGCTTAGGGTACCTTTGCAACCCCCCTTCCTCAGGCAACAACTTCTTTTGGAGTTCTTGGAAGTCCTCTGCAGGCAAGGCAGCTTCCCTTGCAGCCCCACCTGCACATGGGAAAACAGGGGATCTGCTTTATTTACAGCTCCTGTGGCATATCCCTGCAGGGGCAAGAGAAAGGGTGGAGGAGGAAGAGGGAACAGTTTTTCTTCTGACATCTCACCACTGCCACTCATAGCTTACCTCCAGGTCTCACCCTGTTTTGCTCTCCCTGCTTGCCATCTCCTGTTACACTGCAAACCCATGAGTCACAGTAAATGCAAGTTTATTGGAGAAAACTTTGGGGGTAAATGGAGCAACAAATAGAAGAGGCAGAAAGCCAAGCAGAAAAAAAGAAAGGCCAAGCATACCTTGGGTGAGAAGGTTTTTGTGATTCTCCTGGGGGAAAACCGATGACAAAGTCAGCAACTATGATAATGGTTTTCTACCATGGGCAAGTTAAATGTATTTAATTGTGAAGCACTTTATAGCCGTGTTTATGTAGTATACCTGAACTGCAAAGGGCTATTATACTTGGCCATAATATAAAAGTAAATTCTAACTTTTTAAATCCAGTGAAACCCTAATTAAATAGCTTGAGCTATTTTATTAGTCATTGTGGACCCCAGCAGAGGTGTAGAAATCTCATTCGGAATGCAAATGTCAGGTAGGACACTTAAAAACCTCATTATGGGGAAGAGCACAAGTATCAAAAGTGACATAAATTGCTGGCCAACGTTAATGTTGAAGAAAAGAAATCCTGCAGAGCTCTGTAATGTGGTTTAATTGGAATGACAATTGCTACCAGCTTTATCTTGATATAATGAAGATAAAATATACAGACAAGTAGGTTTGTGCTTAAACCGCCTGACTAAAATGAAAGTAATGCTGAGAAAAGTAACAAGTTTCTAAGTATACAATCAAGTTCTTAGGCACTAGAAATATTTTGTAGGAGTTTTGTGTACTTTAATGGTGTATCTGTTAATAATAATGCCACAGATGGACATATAGTATAAAATCGTATAGATCTATTTCAGATCTGAAATCGAAGTTTATTCAGTAAAAACTACTTTCCTAATATAAAACTAGCTGTTCATCAGTCTCTGCATTTAGTTGTCTAATACTTCCCTTGCCTTGCTTTATGATGGATAAGCCAGGCTCTGCTTGGCTAGAGCATGAAGAAATGCCTGCTAAGATGGTAAGCCCTTGTAACTGTGCAGACTTGAGAAGTACATCTTTAAGTGATCACACATCTTTAAGTAATTTTAAAGCTGAATTGGAAGAAATTAAATGGTAATTTCTGAAGACGCACACTTGTGACCTGCTGCTGCAATGATGCAGCTTGGGTGGTGGTTTGGCAGGGAGGAATTTGCAGGGGGGGATGAGGAGAATGCAGACTAACTGCTCTTGATTGCTCTTCACTGTTAGCTATGTCCTTGTTCTGTTTTCTTTCTTTTCACATCTTTCCTCATTATCAAGGACAGTTTGGAGTACAGTAGGATTGCTTTGATGCATATGAAATTAAACTGGAGTTTTTGCAAGCAGTCGGTTTTCATTATTTTGATTTCTCTTTATTTAAGGAAGTTGATAAAGGTGTTATAGCACATCCAGAACTCTGATCATGTTATAGGGGCTATTCAGAATACAGAGCTTTGCTTACACTACTGTACTGAGATCAGGCACATGGTGGTTAGGAAAAGCCTCACCAGGTTCAAGCACCTGCCTAACAGAGGCATAAATATCCAGGAAGCATCAATATACATTCAGCAGTTGGGATGTTCTATATAATAGATGGCATGTATTTTTTGTGCTTTAAAATCAGGAACACTGTCCAAAAAAAGCATGTTTTTTTGTGTGTGAGGAAAGACAGCAGAACCAAAAGGAGATGCAAATAATGAAGGCACTGGGTTGAGTTTGTTATACCCCTAAAGCATAAATTAGTTGGGCTGTAGCTTTAAATTTCCATTGGGTTTGTTCGCTCACTGCTACCCGTATAAAACCATCACACTGTTTAGCACAATTAGGCTTGATTGTTTAAGCAGTCTGGATTGAAATAGCATTAATTAGCAATGTCATGCTATTATTCATTGTCCATAAACTTGCTGTTATCATTCAGATCATGTTTGAATTTACTGGCAAAGCAAAACACGAAAAATATATCAGACAAAGTATACTTTATAGAGCTGTTTTATTTTTTAATTATTCAATTTTCTGAGGGAAGACATACTGCAACATTATGAAGAGCTTTTTAAATGTAAAATGGAGTAAAGAAGGAGAGAGAAGAGAGAGGAAGTACCAGACGTGGTGTGGCTTAATTAATATGTAGCTTTCTAGTTTTCCCTGCTTCATAGTCCATGTTAAAACTTCCAAATTGTCTTCCTGGGTGCACAGAGCTGGTCTTTGCCTATTACAGAGATCCCAATACAGCAATTTTCAGGTACAAGATTTACTTTCCTTCTCACAGATGTTTTACTTTGCCTTGCTTTTATATTAACTTTTTTTCTTTTTACCTCTTTTATAATGAACCCATATATCCAAGAAATACAAGATAGCTTAATTGAAGATTTAACTAGTTAACTTAAAGAAATACGAAGTCAAGCACAGAAGGCTAAGTACACCGTGGTTATGCTTGTGAGTCAAGTTACTTTAAAACATAAAGCTGAATAAAAATGCCACCGTTTCTGCTTGTTTACACAAACAAGTGCCCGTTTGTGTATAGTATGTGGGTTTTTTTATTTAAATTAACAGTCATTTTCTAGTTGTAAGAACCAGACATTATCAGATCCTTAACTTCATCTGATAACAGTAACTGCTCTCCCCATATTCTGCTTTGTGCTTGGATGGTGCCAGTTTGCCCCTCTGGTCTAAGCAATTGCTGTCATAAGGCATAAATCTGTTTCATAAAGCAATGGTTTAAGCTCAGGATTCTTAATTCTGGGCCTCTTTGCTAATGGTTTCTTAACATAACATGTGAGGAATTACCCGTGTGAATCAAAAAGAAGTCTTGAATGAAAAAATTATTCTGTCTTCTGAAAAAGTCTCTGATTTGCTTTATACTGCTGAGGCACATGCACTGTTATTTCATTCAATACTAAAACTTGCACTGAGTTCATATAAGAACTTCGTTTAAAGACAAAAGGAAGACAGGAAATAATGAATGTCTGTAGTTTATCAGGCTGTCCTCTCTCATTCAATGTTCCTATATAAAAAAATAATAAATCCATGGACAAGCATAACAGCAAACAGTAACTCCCCCTTTAAGGCATAAAGCTCCTGCATTTGTTGGGAAAGCTTCATTGTAGAAGACATGTTGATACATTTAAAGGATTCATTAAGCAAAAGGGAAAAAGAGAAACACCCTGCTCACAAACAGACATCTTGAGAAACTTCATCAGTCCCTACATAGATAATGTAACGAAGGAAAATTGAGTGTTGCTGCTCTATTTTATTGTTGGGACTGTAGGATGTGTGGATTTTTGTTGTTATTGAATCCTGTGGAAGTTTCCAGGTGATTGGATGTCATGGTCAAATTCAAGTCCCAGTCTGCTTTATGACTTGCTGATAAGCTTGGTAACCTTCACTGCCCTTCCCTAATGACAAAGGAGAAATATTGGCCTTTTGAGTAGCTGGTAGAATTAATGCCTGATGATTCTACGATTAACGTAATCTTTACGCAGCAATTTCCACTGTTGTCCAATATTCAGGATGAATCTCTTCGTAGCAGCTCTCCAGTATGTTAAGAAATTGTAACATAGTCAAGAGCATGAGATGCAAATCTAATCAGAACTTTCTGAATGTAAATCGTATTCATGCAACAGAAACAGATTTCCTTGGTAAAAGTCAATAACGCTAACTAGGAAAAATTCATTCTGTTGAACATGTAGTGCTTTAAATGTGCTCAAATTTTGTTGGGTGCTTTTAGACTGTCTTTTTAATTTAGATTTCCAGACACAGCTAAACCACATCCTGGATGCAAACCATACCACAACTATATGTAATTTTGATCCAGAAAAATTACTCACAACCATTCAAGAGCTGCATGGGTATCTTTCTTTAATTTCCTTTCAATACTATTGACATCCAAGTAAGTCTCAGCAAATGTGGTTTAGTCAATAATTTCTACTGGCATTACTAGTAAGGCTTACAAGAGAGAGAGAATGAGTCACCTCCCAGACATAATAACTGTATTGGGAAAGATGCTATTTGTCACACTGATCTTTGCCTGTCTGCACAGCAGGAGATGAGGAGGCAGCTTGCCTGACTTTGTGATTTTTTTTTTTTGTTTCTTCCCTTCCCCCCCCCCCCCCTCTGATTTGGCTCAGATTTGGCTCTGTCCATTTCTGCTGAAGGCAGTGGAAATACTTGGTTCATCTCACACAGCTTTGGCTCACGTAACCTTTTAACAAATGTCTGGTTTATGTCTGTATCTAAGACTCATTTTCATTCAGAATTCCCAGTAATATTGCAAAACCCCTAGCATTTAAGCTAATATATAAAGGAAAACCCTCCATGATTTCATAAACGTACGAAGTCTGTAATTCGTTTCTGAATAACATGAAGCCAATGTATCAGAAGAAGATTTTTGAAAATCTGGATCAGGACAAGACTCAAAAACTGTAAACATGTGTGAAAGGCTGAAAGCAAGAATGTGCTTTTTGCACCCTTACCTTCAGCAGTTGCCCCTGCAGGCTTGGTATGAATTAGTGTAGGCTGACATATAAATTCACAGTTTAATCTCATTGGGAGCTAACTTTCTGAACTTTTAATATTTTTTTTAGAATTAGAATTCTGAAGTCTGTGTTCAATTTTTTGCTTTTGTTTGTGTTTTCGTAGTCTAAATCAACTACAAGAAAAAGACCAAATTCTTGCTTCGGTGAATCATAATGTGTTTTGTCACCTAGACCTTGGTGGTGGAACATAGGACAGGATGAGATATGCGATGGATGAGCTGCCATGATTTCTACAGTTGAATGTCAGTTAGATGGAGACCTTCCTGCCTCAAGGTCTCAGCATTAGCTAAAGAAAATTTCCTTTATAGTAACACATGAGTTAGAGCAGTATAAACAGTAAGGCTGCCAATTCATTGCTATAGACTTCTGTCAGGAATCTGAGTGAATTTGGTACTTGATTTTGACATGCATGTTTATTCTACACCAGAAGGTTTGCTTTTTCCAATCATACTTCTCCTCAGGGTTTATTTAGTTTTGCCAATACTAACATAACTATTTGTGTGGTACCTGTTGGATTATTATCGAAGACATCTAGCAAGTCATTCTACACCCTCTTCTTAAGGTATTTTTAACTCAGCTACATAAACAGTTAACTTATTCCTTAAGTAACTGTCTTCCAAATCCCAAGTCACTTAAGCTTTCTCTGATTATGTATTTACTAGATGTCACACGTCAAATTTTGTTTTCTCAACATTATTAGAGTGAAATGCTTTGGCTATTGGAAAGTAATAGTGCTGTATGTATACTGCAGCACATATACTGCAGTCTTCCCATGCTTATGTAGGCCTGTGGGCCTCTCATCCTTTTCGTACTGCTTTTTCTTGTCAAAATGTTGGTTAAAGTCAGGCTTATTTGTGAAACCTTTCTTTTGGTCTTTGCTTTTTTTTAGGGGGGAGATCAAGGGGAGGATGAGGTGATGGTAATTAGCCAGCCTAATAAACTGTGTAGACTAGTTCAGTGCTTACCAAGCAAAAGCCTATTTGCATGCTCTTTCTCCTTTAGGATGCTCTGCATTTACCAGATGTCCAAAGTAATCTAATTTTGAACTTAATATGCTTAACAGTTTATCCTGTCTCTGCTTTATTTTCTGCTGGCTATCACTGATCAGTGCTGAGAATTCCTATAGACCCTTGTGTATTTTAGCATTTTTCTGCCATGACTATTATTATGCATTGTGTTTTCCAGGGACAAATTTCACATGGGATTGGTGAATCAACATTTTCTGCCAAATTTCATGAGTATTTGGCGAAGTGAGAGTATTAATTGAAAAAACCTGCTGGCAGATCAAGCATGCTAATGTAAACAGGGGCACTTTTTGTTTCCAGCCATGTATTCGAGACATTTAGTGGCGGGATTTTAGTTCCTAGGCAAAGGAAAGGCTTTCATGGTGAATGGCAGGGAAGTCTTCCTTCAGAAAGAATATTTTTCCCATTCAAGATGAAAACAGATTAGGTCAGCTGAAGTCATCCCTGTTCTCAGGAATGGTTTTTATTTTGTGATTTAGGAGTGATCTGGGAGAAAGAGTAGAAAAGTTTTCCTTTGAAGTGATCATCTACCAGGAAATATAAATGGATGAGGAGATACGGAATTTTCTATCTTACATAGGGATTTTGAAATCTTCACTGTTGGCATTCCTGAACCATCTGCCTAGGGGACAAGCACAGCCTATATACCATACCACGCTTAAGTGATTTACGATACATATGATACCAAATTGTTGATTATATTCACTTGAGTGGGTAAAACTCCAGTTCTTCTTCAAGTTGATATACATGCTTCTATTCTGTTGTTTTGGTGTGCTGTTGTTTTCTAGTGGATAGCATATTTAAATTTAGGTTTGAAAACATTAAAAGACCATTTGTTGTGAGGAGTTATGATCATCACATCAAAGAATTTAATTGAGAGCCTACATAAAAACTGTCGTACCTCCCTTGCTACAAGGGCAAATTCTCATCTGTTAGGATCTGCTGTGTTTCCTGGGAGAGATGTTGATCAGCAGCAGCAATGTGGTTCTTCTTCCCCCCGCGGTTCTAGGGAGAAATAATCACAACTGGGACAAGCCCAGGACTCTGCCCATTTACCTACTTTGGCCTCATTAGCCTCCAAGCCTTGCTGCTTGTACTTTGCTCTCCAGCTGACTAGACTTTCTTGCTGGCAAGGAGGCAACATTTACAGCCAAGCCACCTGGCCAGAATATTTTAATGTTTAGCACTGGAAGGCTATTTCTAGTTCAGAGTGGGTTTCTAATTTAAAGTAGCCCTGCTGGTTTTGATGGGACAGGGAAAACACTTAAGCCTTGCTTTAATCTAGTTAGTCAGTCCAGATATCAATAAGAAGGTTCCAGCCAGGACTCAGGGTAATTACACTGTGTATTTATGTGTTGCTTTTTTCTCTGGCTAATACCTGAGCTAGATGTCTTCAATTTATCCTGGGTAAGGATGCATTTGCTGCAGTCGTGATTCTGACTGTGGTGTAGACACAGCCTATGACTCTCATTTCTCAAGGGAAATAGGCAAGTTTTCCTGGCATTAATAGAAAAACCTAATGACTCCATCTACTTTTCTTCATTATCTTCATCATTTTGTTGCTGCTGTTTGGCAACATGTCAGCATTTAGCCATAAACATCTCTGCCATGTAAAAGACGTATGCTGCCTTATGAACATCGTGTTATGTTGCAAGCATACCCAAGATTTCCGAGTGAGGTTTTTTCCTTCATGACTGCAGGGTTATTTCTGTGGGTGCTGTTACTTACTGGTCTGTATCCCTGTGTTCTTACATTATTATTAATTGGGCCTTGCTTTAGAAGTAAATCAAACTACACAATTTTTTTTTTCAGATATAAGCAGTGAGTGTTTCTGGTAACAAATGCTAATATTTGTGAACTTATGTGCTGTTATTGCAACGATTTATATGATGGAAATTGATGTGAATCTTTAGGAATCTTATTAAGAAGAAAGAAAGCAGCAAGACTTGTTTATATAAAATCCCTGTTCGTGGATAAGTTTTCAAAAGCTAATGAAAATGTTATCTCTTTTAGTTAAGCTGCAACCTAGCAATTCGAATAAAAAACGGCGCAGAATAAACGGTTTTAAGATGTAAAAAGGGCTGCTGCAGAATTTTCCCTGAATTTAAATCTCGTGATGTGTTTGAGTCAAATCATTATGTGCTACCATTGACAATTTATACCAGCTGACTTTAAGTGTACTTCATTAGTGTAATGCCAGTGAGAATTTTCCACTTAGTGAAAACCTAACAAATGAGGAAGATTTAACAAGCTTTTAATCCACATTAATCTAAACCATGAAAATCAAAAGTAACAATGACCTTTTCACTTATAATGCAATTGATCATTTTAGTGATCCCATAGCCTGGAATCCCTATATCTTTTTTGAGATCTTAAGCACTGTTAAGGATAGGAAATTTTTTGTGTCTCTCCAGTAGGAAACTGGAGCCTGGCTGTGTTCATAGGCTATTTAGTTAGAACCTAACCATTAGTTATTACGGCACTACTAAAATCCATCTTAAAAACAGCAACAAATTTGTATAAAATAAATTCTAGTCCTTTGGTACATCAGTCTTTAAGATGAGTTTTGCATGATCTTGAATAAACTTGTGCTTTATAGAGGCAGTTTTCTTATTTTATGCAATGCTAATAGCGACTTGTTTTTCTTGTAAAATGGAAATGGATTCAGAGGTTTTGTTTTATTGCTGTCTCTGGTAATGGTAATGACTCATTGTTTGTTCGTGGGAGCAGTGGAAGACATCCTAAACTGAAAATCTTAACATTTCTCGATAAATGGACTGATACTGGTCTCATACTTTTTATACTTGAGGGACTTCCATGCTGCTGCTGTTGTTTTTATGCCATCCAAAGCCATGATCTGACTCAGTGGGAAACTGGAGACCTAAAATTCAAACAACTATCATTAGCTGATTGTTATTTGGGGATCGATAGTATTTCAGACTAAGATTTTTAATCTTTCTATTCAATTAATTAAATTTTATTAAGAGACACAATGAATACAGGAGTTGATAGTCCTCTTATATTACGTGTCTGCATCCAACTGTAAAGCCAACTTTGAAATTACTTTCTGTCTGCAACATTTTTAGCAGTCAGACTGAATTAAGCTGGTTGAATAAACCCACAAATGTCACTAAGTAATGATATCTTACCATAATTGCTAAAAAAATCTTGATATTGCCAAAAAGGAAAGTCGTGCGCAAAGGGCACAGAAATCACAGAAATTAATGTACTCTTCTGAAAGCTTCTGAAGTTTCTTTGTACCTCTGACACTATAAATTCATAAATATCTAATACTTTTAGTTAACATAAATCTTTATGTATTTTAGCGTTAGATGAATGAGATATGAGGATTCAACTTAAGAGTTTTAAGCATTTTATAAAGAGTAATTTAAAAATGGATCATTTAGTGACAGAGGCAGGAATCTTGTTTATAGACTGTGCTCCATTAATTTTGGTCAGTATCTTGGGTAGTATCCTCATATAAATATAGTGACAGGGAGAGCCAAATGTGGCACTTTGTTCCATGAAGCAACATTAAGAGAGCTTTTTCTGCTAGAAGCCAGGTTAAAATGTTGAAAAATTGAGATTTTAATTGCATTTGAGGAATATTCTGTTTATTTCCAAATTGTAACATCATTGATTTTATAGAGATACACTCTTAAAAGCAATTAAATTTTTTCTGGTAGCAATCCTGCTGGCAAATTGCATCAGTCTGTCATTGACTTAGAAGCACTATGTAGTTACACCTGTACTTCAAGAGCTGTTTCTGAAAGGTAGAGGCCCTCAGCCATGCATGCTGTCCCAATAGGCATGCCTTACCTTAAAGGTTCTTAAATAGCATGAGATGCATATGTGAATATGCGTGTGAGATGAATATGTGAATTCGATAGGTGAATTCCACCATTATAATATACATATAATACGTATGTATATATATTGCATAATTCCTATTGTTTTGCTTTTCTGTCTTGTGGAAAGAATACGTTTTTCAGTAACAAAATTAATTCCATGAAGAATTTAATGAAGCAGTGGACTTAATTACTTAAGTGGCTCAGTTGCAACTCACTTGTAACAGTTTGCTATAGAAATTTTTTTGTTAATCTTTACTAGCTCTTTGTACTGCCTTACATACTTGAAATGATGGACAGTTATCAGTAAATATTAAGCAGTCAGTTTAAATTGCTGGGAATTTTAATACAAGCAGTAGTACAAGAAATGAAACTTAGAACTACGTTAAGACAGAATTTTTAGTGCTGTGCGGATGATACCATACACTGAGCATGTAAGACACACAGATGCTTAGTTTTATACAGGTAGGAAAATGAGGATGCCTGTGGAAAAAACTAATACTAAAACAAAAATTAGGAAAAATTGAAAATGGGGTGTGTGGAAAAGATTTAACAGAGAACTTTGGTCCTACAAAGAGGCAAGTACGATGCGCATATGTTTGAACATTTGCCTTGACTTCCACTAACAAGCTGTTGGGCTGACAGTGTAAGGGTTACAAAAGCTTGCAAAAGAAGGTCAGTTTTACACCCTTCATCTTGGCAATGGTTAAGGAGAAAATACCAAGTCGATCCTAATAGCTTTGAACATATGTTACTGGCAATATGAAAACACAGAGGCAAGGTATATGAATCAAGAACTTTTACAGAGCCAGTGAACAAGTCAAGACAACAGCATAGTCGCAGAGCTGCCTGTCCATGTGGACAACAACTACCTCCAAGGACCTGAAAATATAACATGAGACCTCAGAATAATGTTTTCTGTGCCAGGTGGGGTAAGAAAATCTGTAAAGTTGGCACAGAATCCTCCATTACTCTGGCACCCTGCCCCTGTGCCTGTGAGCAATGGCTTCAGTCATGCTTGTGCATGTGGAATCACACTGCCACCATTCCATGGCCTTCAAAGGCTTTCCGTCAGTGTCGGCCTGCTGCAAGGAATAGCTAATGCACTCGCTCCCTGTGCTGAGTAGTTTATATTGCCGTAGCCATGTTGACAGCTCCTGCAATTTGGGTCCGGTCCCACTCTGTTTTAACTTGCATATGATATGGGGACAACCCAAGACAGTACAAGTTTGCCTCAGATGTTGTAACACTCAGCATCTACAGTAGATTACACTTATAGACTTATATAATACAAGAAATTTTCCCTGCATCCTATAATTTTGGCAGCATTTTTCAAGCCTTAGATGAGGTTGCTCTCCACCTCTTATACTGGAAAAAAATGCCTGTCTGGTGCTATAAATGATGTAACATGTCCTTCTGGACCAAGAACAAAAAAAGGGTAGAAAGGAAGAGCCTACTTGGAGATTAATTCCCGTGAGGAAAACAAATGTTATATCACAGGAAGGAGAAAATCAAGGACTTCTCTCCAGTGCAAGAGGAACATTGAGAGAAGATGAATCAGCACTGACTGACTCATGTTATTTTTCTTAAAATTGAGGGCACTTTTGCAATTTTTATAGCTAAAACATTAAAATTATAATGTAGTAAAGGCAAACAAAGTAAAAGCATGGGTACATATAATTGCTCTATTTAATCTTTCACATGGAGATTGCAATAGGGAGAATACATTGTGAAAAGATCTTTGTCAAGCATTACTGACAAGCAGGAGAAGAGAAAACCGATAAACCCAACATGTGAATAGTGGTTCTCATGAATCAGCCCAGGCTCCTGTTTGCCAGTGTAGGAGAAATACAGTATGGTGTAGACATAGGAAATCAATGCAACTGCGACACTTTAAATACTCTGAGCTTCTAAAGGTCAGAACAGCCTGGCTGCTGTGCATTAACTCACTTTTGTTACAGTCCTCTTCTCTCTCTGCTGAGTTTGTCTTTAAAAAGGAGAAAATTCCTTAAGCTTATGTGGGTTTTGTCCCTCCATCACCTTTTGTAATGCTACTACTCAGGCCAGCTCAATAAATAACTGTTGTCAGAAATAGTTCATGCAATGTTTTTTGTTTTTTATGTTTCTTCTAAAGAAATCTTGTAGTCAGGAAATTTCTGGGAAATTATGTCAAAGGACCATCTTTTTGTTGGGTATTTGTATCGCACCTGCTACTGCATCTGTGCATCCCATGCGTAGGGGGACACAGATATCCAGATATGCGTACTTGATACTATGACTAGATTAATAATAGAGAAGCGAGGACTGAGTTGGCAGTTGGATTTAAGCAGTGATCGTTATTACAGGTCCAGCCATTAACTATGCTTATTTTCTGGGGGAAGTGCTTGTGTTTGAGTCAGGTCAGGATCAGGCAGCTGATGAAAGCAGGATTTGGAGTATCTTAATGTTTGTACAAGGGTGGCCTTGACAATCATAAAAAGGGAAGTCTTAGTAGGGACAAGAATGTTCAGACAGAAAAATTATGCAGCCCTAGAAAAGAGAGCTTATATGAGACTGATTTAATAATGTAGAATCACAGAAGTGCTGGCTGGAAGAGACCTATGAAAATCCAACCATATGCTCAATGCATAATGTCAGCGGTGGTAGATTGGCTCAGCTCTGTCTATGTCTAGCTGAGCATCAAAAACATTTGAGAAAGGAGATTCCAACATCTCTCTGGGCAGAAATATTTATATATTTATATAAATATATATAAGTGCCCCATCAATCAAACAGAACCAGATGATGATTGCTTCTGATTAGCCGTTTCTTTGGGCAGACCTGAGAGAACACACACAATTTAAAGTGAGGATTTGGTTATTCTCTTTGTTTTAATTTTCACAGCTACATGGAGATCCATAATATGTTGCAGAAGAGGTGCATTATTTGTGACACAACTGTTTCTTCACTAGCTTATGGGTGATTTATGCGTAGCAGTAGAAGGCATTGTCAATAAGCCATAGGCACAATTTGGATGAACAGGTGGAAGTTCAGTCGAGACCAATCCTTTATGCATTAAACTACCATTTGTCAAAAGGGGCTATATTCATATATCGCTGTGAGCTGCACAGAGCAGACATTAATATGTAGGAGAAATATGACTATTTCCTTAGTCAACATGACTTTACTTGTACTTTTCAGCTGCAGAACAGACTGATCTGAAGAAACCGTGTACTGCAGGGTGTGTAGTGATCCATGTTGCAGGTACTGCCGGACTACTTTCTGGTTTTGTAGCAATGGCAATTATCTGTGTGGGTGAGTGTGTGATATTAGCATAGTACAAAGATTTTAATGATGTATGCTCCTTTATATGTTCCTTTTATCCCAACCTGGTGCAAATTGTATGGAATAAATGAGTACCTCTACAGAAATTCTGGGATTTCTTGAAGACTCAGGGGGTAAAAACAAATTTTAAGTGTGGTCATGGGGATAGAATAGGAACATTCATTCTGCAGTGTCATATAGCAAATGTTTTTCTATCATATGATTACTTCTCTCTTTCTGACCTGGTATCTTGTTTCTACTTGCTGATTTGGTTGCATAAGACAGTTAATTTAAATGACTCTTCATAGCATTACTCCATGGCTCGCTGTGGGGTTTGAGAGCTACATGGATGATAATTAACAATTTCACATCACTCTTACAAGGTATGTGTATTAAAAAGACGAATCCACAGTGCCTCGGTTATGAGAGTTAACTGGAGTATGTTCATGAAGCAAATTATCAGAGTTGAGGCTTTCTGGTGTAGTACTGGTGTAATACTTTGTTTTGCTCTACATTGATAAACCAGGAAAAATACTTAGGTATGGATTCTGATGTTAACTGGAACAGAGACCATCTACTTTCCATTAGGATAGACAAGTTATTAGAGCAGAATGATACCAAATTGTTACCAGGGAATTCAAATTCAGAACGTGGAGCTTCTGTCCCATCAGATCTTGCAAAGTCTGCTTAGCAAACCACAGTCACACTTTAGTAGTCTGCCTCCTAAAAAATCTCGGTGTGTTTTGGATAAAATACCTACAGAGGTATTTGTAAGTTTTCTCACGTTTCTATGGTTGTCGGTAATCTCAAGCTGATTGCAGAAGGCCAGGAGAATTATTGAGTTTTTGATAGAAACAAATGCCACTTTAAAGAAACAAAACACAACCTCCAACAAAAACCCCACGTTGGTCTGTGGCAGACAGAAAATTCTAGTTCTGTTTTCTTTAGCACTTCGGTGATGTTTGTGAGCTTGACAGGACATAGAAAAATCTGAACTCTTCTAATCCTATTGCCTTGCGCTAGTTAAGTGATACTATTCCCTAAAAGCTTAAGATGAAAACTCAAACCAAGTACAGCAACTGCTAGCTTAAGCTATATTTGATTTTTTAGAGTAGTGTTTTTAAACAGTCAACTGACACTTGTTTTAGAATTCTGTTTTCTCTATTTCAAAGTTCCCTATTTGCAGTCTAAGCTATTATCTGGTGCCCCCAAATTAAGAGCAATTATGTAAGTGTGAAGGTGTTCGCACATACTTACCTGCTTTAGTCTTTAGCTTCCTGATTGAGATTTTCAGTTCAGAAATATTAACAATTAGAATCTATTAAAATTAGAATCTGTTTTACACAGTTAAGGCTCATGGAAATGTTACAGAATGGCTGATCTTGGCCACTTTGAAAGTTGCAATCTACAGGTGAAATGCTATTCCAAAGTTGCTTCTTATTTATCTTTGGTAATGGGATTTTGTAAAAGTCAGTACTTACAGCTCTGTATTTGCTCTAGGTTGGACTGAAAATCTCACATGAAAGGAACTGGATCTGCTTGTGTTTTGTTTGTTGGGAGAAAGAATGCGTGGTTTTGCTTGATCTGGTTGTACTTAAGTTCATTAAGTCTAAAAAAAACATCTGGCAAACGCAGTTGTGCAGTTTTGTTTGTTTAATTGTCTTCTGTCCAAAAATGCCTGTAGCGGGAGTTTATGTCCATCTGCAACTCTCTCAAACTCAGTTTTCTCTTGTAAAGTGTATAGAAGTTATGTTTTTTCTTCTTTGATTTTTATTCTAAGATTTTACAGCATTCTTTCTGGTTAAATAGCTGAATAGCAAAGCAGAAAGTCAGCCATTTATAGTATGTAATTAAGCTCTATATATGCTGAACATTTGTCATAAGAATAGGAAAAAATATTTGCTTCTCGTGTGTAGTGTTCTGACGATAAATACATGTCATTATTACAGGTGTATTTTTGAGAAACCAACATTTTTAACAACGGGATTGCTTTTCTTTGCAAAGGAATCAACTGAAGTGTAATAGAAGAGGCTGCAAATTAGAAGCCATCTCTAATGCAAAGAACATAACAAAAATCACACTTGCATTGCACATCTTCACAGAACACTGTGTGTTACAATTTATGACAATCAGTGCAAATCAAATACAGTGCACCATGCTGAGCTTGGAATCAGCATTCAACATACAATCCTCCAGACTGAAATAGGCTGTATGGGTGAGGATGAAAACTGATTTGGATGAAAACTATGAAAAGTAGAAAAATAGATCTTATAATGACAAAATCACACCTGGTGTTAGAGCCTAGTCTCTCATTAAGCAATGATTATTGCCTGCTGTGTATAAAAATAGCCAACACAAATAGCACAGCTTAGCAGTGCTAATTTAATAGTTGAATGTGCTTATGGGTGTTCAGTGGAGCAGAGCAAATAATCCATCAGGAGTAGTATACTGAATGATTTTAGCCCCTCTTTTCTACTTATGGAATAACCACAAACAGATCCTAATTTCCTTCAGTTCGTCTATTTAAATAATTTTATTAATAACTTTTCCCAGATATAATTTACTACATTGATTGATCATGAATATACTGAATTTAAACCATAGTGTATACTTGTGGTTAATCACATAAGTCACATTTTATCATTCTTGTTGACTGACTGGGTAAATGCACAAATACACAGCAGCTTTCAGAGAGCTCAGTTCAGGCTCTTGTAAAAGGAAGCAAATATACAAAAGAGCACTTATGCCTGAAGTATGGTATTTCTTAAACCACATTTGCACTATTTATCTTCAATATAGGTAGAACAGAATCTTCACTGCATGCATTAACAGAGAGTAAAACAGGACCTGTAATTTGGGTCTTAATGAAGTATTATATGTTGCTATTGCAGATGTATATTCTAGTGGGTAACATGTTTCTTTCACAGGGTAAGGTGAAATGAAACTTAGCTGTTGGCTTTCTAACATGGTAAGAAACTCACACTGGAAAAGCGCAGAAATGAAATCTAAATATTTTATCTTAGAACATGAAATTCATTCACTGGCTGATAGCCGGCATGGCCGGTGATGAATCACAAGCAAGAGAATAAGATGAGGCAGGGCTGCGAGGTGTTGGGATTCACTTCAGAGAATCAGCATGAAACTTGCCATTAACAGGGATGAGCACAACAGTGAGGGCTTTGTGCAGAAAGAGATGACTGCTCTAAGGGCCCATGGCAGATCACAATGCATCTATATGGTCCCATTCTCTTAATTTCTTCCACTTTAACTCTGGGTATGCTGTTCCACCTGCTAGTACACACTTCATAATGTTTTATGAAAGCTAACTCATTTGGACTTGGTGAGCAATTCGGCTTGTGCTTCATAATATATGCTTTGTATTATGAATTTACACTGTGCAGAGACCTACAGGGACCCAGTTCCTTTTGAACTTTTGGATGTAAGTGTAATCAACTGATGCTATAGCCAGCAAAGTAGAGCATAGATTTTGGGTTTGCAGATCGCTCTTATCCACATATGTAATTTATGTATGGTGTGTATCACAGAACAGGAAGGCTTTTCATGTATTCTTTTTCTCAGTGTTTGAGCCAGTGGCGAAACCTGGGAGGTATGGTGCTGCAAATTCACCATATCTCAAATGCATTTAACTTGCACATAATTACCGCTCAAGTTTTCACTTGTAGCTGTTCCTTCTAAGCAAAACAGATGCCCAAAAAACCTTTCCATAATAAGGAATAAATAAAGAAAAAATCATGTATACATCAACATGTTGTTCTGTGTTTAAAAGAGGAAATCTCCAAGCTCTTGATCCTAGTTTTACCTAGATTACTTAAAATCTCAAAACAACCATTACTGCATTGAATCATACTGTTGTATGATCCCATTTTTGCCAGAGCAATGGTGCAAACAGTTAACAAATGTGTAATGTGTGTTACCCTATGGCCATACTTTCTTCTGAAGCTGGAAGAAAGTAAAGATGAAACAAAGCATTAACATAATCTTAAAACTTAGCTAGTATTGATTGTCTCATTTAATGTTTTCCCAATTCTTTCTGCCTCTGGAAGTTGCAGATAATTTATCCTTACAAAAGACAGGAGGCAAATCAACAATAATGTGGAAATAATATATGAAAAGGATGCTTGAAAGAATAAACTATCATCAGAGCTGTTATGATATTTACAAACCAAATCTGGAGCATCATTATAGGGCACATAAGTATTGTTTTAATTCAGCTTTCCAATCTTTTCCTGAGATCTTTAAGTAATTATTCATCTATAGGGATTCAGGGTTTATTTCAAAGCACCAGGGAAGAGAAACAGAAGCTAGAAGGGAAGACCCTAATACACTGGAAATTGATGGTGCTAATTTTTATAGGCAAGAAAGGTAGAAGGTGTTGTTTACGTTCATGTAGTACATAACTCTGCTCCATTTAAACTTTTTGACTTGCTAGGCTGATCAGGTGTTGGATGTGGTTCTGCAGTGACTAGAATGAGACTTACACTTGTGACAGCGTCTCATTTAAATATTACTTTATAAAACTGAAAATACTCTGCAATGTAGCTAAACACCTTTTTTTCTGGGAGCATTGCTGGTAATGTTCACCGATGCTTTCCTCCATTTGCCTCCCCTTCCTCTTTTAAAACAAAAGAAATTAATAAAATATTGTGAACGAATATTTCCCAGCAGATGCATTTGCTGATCCAATTTGCTGCAGAGGGAAGTGTATTAACCCAGCAGGAAAGAACAAGCATGAGAGGATGCTTCAGCTGGTTTGAAGTTACCGGCCCAGCCATTCCCCAAATCTATGAAACTACAACTCTAGCACCTTTTTACATGAGGTAGCATAAGAAAGAATACCATAAAATGAATGGCTCCTTTTGTCAGGAGAAGTAGGACAAAAATTGGATGCTTATACTAAGAAGTGCTGAACAGTTTCAGCATTTAATGATTCAATGACAAATACCTGCTGCCTCATCCACAGTTGCATTTATTTGCAGGTTTAAGTTTGAATTGAGCATTCATTTCATTGCAGAATGAAAACACACATTGATATTTGCCACAAAACAGAATTTCAGTTCCAATTGTGGCAAGTGAGTCTCCAAAATATGTCTAAAATCTCCTTTACTTCACAGAAACCAAATAACTTTAACTTTAGTCAGAAAAATACCACCATGTATTTGTCTCAGATTTGTCTTGGCTCTGTTGCATCATACTTGTCTTTGAATCTGTTGTGTCTACTGAAGACCTAATCTTCTGAACTGCATCCCTTGGCCTTAGAAAGATTTTTCCTTCTATCTTCAAATCTACAGAGGTACTGATTTTATCCACAGGAATTTGTATCTTATGCAAATGTTGTCTTTTCTCAGGATGATAACATCAAGGTTAGAGTCATATTTAAAATGCAATTACAAGTGTCAAGCCTCAGACATGGTGATCAAGCCTTTCAGCTTGGTGGGCCATAGGTAAGATGTGATATACGACAAATATTAAAAGTGGAGATGACGCCCAGTTCATTCAGGAGAGTTTAAACAGTGTAGGATGATGTATACACAAGTGCATGCTTTCTAGAACCATGGTTGTGATTTGTTAACTTAGTAGTTTCTAAATTAACAAGTGAAAAGAATTTCTACATGGAAAGCAGTCTACTCCTCTAGATGGGTGACTACCTGGCAAATTGAATAAGCCAGAGGTCTGCTGTCACTACAGGTACAGGTATACCTGAACTTTTGTTCTAGTGGATGTTAACAAAAAAAACCCTGAAAACCCCCTCAGTATTCTCTTAAAGTGCTTTATTCCACATTAGTTACTTTCCTCTTCTTTAATTTTCCTGAACTGACTGAAAGCTCTTTGGTGAATTCTAACCCAGTGCTACATTATGTTTTCTCATTACCTATGTAGATAGCTGTTCTTAATTTGGCTAAAACTGAATTCCAGTCTGTGTGGAGTAATAACATGAATAGAAGAAAAACGATCTGGTTTGGTTTTTGGTTTGGTGGTTTGTTTTTTTTAATGTGTTAAATTTCTAGACTGGCTCAAATGAGACTTCTTAGAATAAGGAAAATAAATCTGAATCAATGGAGCTATGGGTAGTTTTACTTGGTCTGAAACTGCTGGTTCGCCCTGCTTCCCAGGCTTTGTACAATTTGACCTTGAGTGAAGGAGCTTTCATTCTTGATAGAAGATAATTGTACATGTGGTGTTCAAATCGTAGTGTTAAAATGAAATTAATATTGCACAAGAGGTATAATACAAGGACAATCATACTCTTAATGGGCTACAAACCTTCTAAGAAAAGCATTTTTCTCAAACCAGTGAGATGGATGTGAAGTAGTCTTTATATGTACAATCCAAGTATAGCCCCCAAAGTTATAATTTATACCTTAAATAAAGTCTGTAAAGACTAAAAAACTACACTTGGATGCTGCAAAATGTCTTCCCCTGGGGCATCAGGGTCAGGCAAGAATCTTAGGCTGCTCACGAACTGTAAAAAGCTTCTTAGTAAAATTAAATAAGGGCACATGTACCTTGGGTCATGGCAACTTCCTTGCAGTCAATTGACTGGTGCAGAAAGATGCTGTAAGGTTCTGGGTAATGTGCATGTTTCAGTAACATGATGACAGGCCTCAGAGAGCCCATGACATCGGAGTAAGTAAGGATTATAGCTGAGATAAGCTTTTTAACAAATTTTAGTGCCTAAGATTGATGTGTAAAGATTTTAATATGTTTTTTAAGGGGAAGTCAGGTTTCATTATATTAATATGAATCTCTGAGTTGTGCTCTCTTTTCTTAAGAGCACATGTTGGAAATTAATGTGGTTTCCATTTTTTTTTTCCAGCACGCTTCACTTCCACCATGTACACGGTGATCTGGTGTCAGCTTGTTTGCTCTTATGACAATGTAAGTGTTGCCAATGACTCTGTCAAAGAAAAGCACTTTGTCCAGTCATTGCTTGTAATATGCAGATATAACTGTAATACTACATGTTATATTTCCAAAATTGAAGGAACAAGAAATACAAAGCCATAATACTGAAGAACTGTGGGCTTCAATCCTTGTTTGCACTACACATCCTTTACACTGGTTAGCTCTGGGAATCTAAAGCACTCTTGAAATGGTACAGTTATAACTTGGGTCACTTTAAGGTTGCTTTACTGTGACACAATGTAAACAAGCCTTTAAATACCAGGGGACTAGCACCAAGTATTACCCACTACCTCACCCCTTCCCTAGTGTACCTATCTGTAGCTTTCCAGAATGTATGCTTTAAGCTCTGTGCATTTCAGGGAGTAACACTTCCCATTGTGGTGATCTCTTAGTTGATTTGCATAAGAAAATACAGTAAAAATATGCTCTAATTATCTTTTTTAAATTTTTAAATAATTCAAACCCTAATCTTCTGTAAATAGCAATATGATATTGAAGGCTGTTACAGAAAAAGTGCTGGCTCTATACCAGAGAAGCCCTTGTGATAGTGAGCCTATTCTATGCTCTTGCATCCAGTTAAGATAATCTTTGCTTAACTACCTGTGATCCTCATCCGGAAGGGTCTGTTGCTATTTCAGTATTTACTGCCTTTTTTGTGGGCTTGACTCAAACAGTAAATAGTAACTAAAAAAACATTGGTTTAAAAGAATATAAGTCTATGCTGCAGACCATTGCTGCCTCTGCACCGTGGTGAAAGAATATGTTTAAGGATACACAGGAGTCTTACCTCCTCCAGCAGCTGCATGCCCAGCACTCCTGCTCTTTCCAGTCCTTGTTATGTTGGAGCGCAGGTAGGGTGAAGGATAGCTGCTCTTTGTGCCTGATTTTGCTGGCTGTAGTAGCATGCAGTGACTACTGTCACCATATGCCTCCATATTTTAGCTAGAGTGGGTATCGCCCTGGACAGGATTCATGGTCAGCTGGAAAAAGCACTACCTGAGATGTTCAAAAGCAGGTGGCAGGTGTACATAAACTGAAATTATTGTTTGGTAAACCCTATAAATGCATATGATGGTCTTCATTAGTGCAGGTATGGGAATAAGAACCTAAACTGACATATCCTTTATGTTTTGCATCCTCTGTTTTGGAAATGTCACTCAGTGGTCTGAAAGAGAACGATGCTTTTACTGCTTCTAAAACCACATTTAAATGTGCTGCGTGAAGGTAGCTTTGTAGAAATGACCAAATAAACATATTATGTCTTTCTCTCTGGAATATTCAAAGACATTTTGAAATACTGCTGCACAAGAATTATACTTATTGCCACTCCTGTGATATGCATTTAGTGGGGTTTTATTTTCTCCCTTTAAAGCCATGTTTCTGAGTCTAATTGTTGACGAAACTTCTGCCTTCAGAGAAAGACTTGCAGGTGTAAAACCAAACTGAAGGCAAGGAAATCAAAATTCTTGTCTTGGACTTTCGTGTAGTGTGTTTCAGTTTAAGGCAGTCTCAATATTTGTTTGTGCCTAAGACTGACAATACTGATTAGGCATAATCCTGAGACTGCAGAAAATGGAGATGACTGTTTGTATTGGGTCCTTCCCCTTATCTTACTTTATTGTAGACAGCAGAAAAATGATAACAAAATGACTTCCTGGAAAGTGGCTCTGGCAGGCGCATCACTCTGCAGAGTTTCTAATCCAAAACTGCTAATCTAATTGTTGGAAAAGAGAGGATCCCAAGGCCACCTCACTGGCATGTCGGTACACTCACCACAACTTCTATTCAGCTCTTCTCCACATGTTCCCTTCCTTGGAGCCCTAAGGAGGGAAATCTGGCAAGACGGCTACTCCAGGGAAATGGGTATTGTTTTCCCTTTAGTGAGGGAGGCAATATGCTCACCACTGAATTATTTGGATGCCTTTTTTTACTCTGGTAACATCTGTTTGTTGTAAGAAAACAAAATCAATGAAAGAGCCAATGGCATGAAATTAAGTATGCACATATACATCTTCTTACACCCTTTTTAAAGTATACCTAAATAAAGTAAAATAGGGCTATCTCCCTCCTTCTCTGGACTGAAATTCTGCAAATGTGTTTAAGTTAAAGCTTTGAGTAAGCGCTGCTTCTCAAGGAAGCCCTGATCCTGCATATTTCTCATGAATGGATAACCACTTGATCCTCTTGGATTCTTTGGAACTCCCTCCAACTGAGTAAAAAGGGCTGGACCATTCTTAAAAAATAGAGTATCTTTTCCATAAAAATTTCCTTCTTTTTTTTTTGCCTTTTCTAGCTGAGGGAAGTTCTTCAGAGATTTTGATTAAAACTGTAGAATATGTAATTTGTATGAACAATTTCTACTACGAAAAAATATTCTTAAAGTACAAGTCTTACCTATTCACACCTCTGGACTCTTGTTTCTAATTTATTTCTTACCAAGAGCATAAAATGTATTTGGCATCTTTGTTTAGAGTTCACACATCTGAATGCTGCTGTGGGTCTTCCCAACAGGCACAGGAGTTATGCTCCCGTGCAATTAAAGGAATTTCATTTGCCTATCTCTTTGGCAGCTATACAAGGGAGTTGATAAAGGAGAGCCTTTGCCAAACGTATAATAATTAAGTAGTGATACAGAATAGTGAGAGATGCATCTGCGAATCGGCAAATAAGTTGAATGAGGTGTATTTGCATTAAAAAATAATAATGTGTTTCCTTTAAATTCACAGAATTATAAAGGATCATTTGGATGAAAAAGACAATTTCATCTCTCTGTTGTCATTGCCAGTTGATAGTTGAAGGAATGCTTGTTAGCAGTGACTATTCAAAAAAATATGGTAAGTTTAAATGATACTTTTTTTTTTGATGTTTTAGTTTATATTCTTCTAAAACCAAGGATTATTTTATATTTTACAGATGCCAAAGCATTTCTGTTAGTAACCAAATCATTATCATCAAATGTCGCATTTTGGAAAGACAAATAACGCAGTCATTGCTTCAGAATGAAGGTTTTCTTAACTTTAGCAATACTGTAAACTATTATTAACTTGGATGGGATGTGAACATTATTTTTGTGTTGTTACTTCACAACACAGCTTCAGGATATGTGAAGTGAATTGTGATCGGTGTTCACGTTGAGAAGAAATTTAGCTAAAAGTGAGGTTGTAACCCAAGTGCACCACTTTTAAAGAAAGGCGGGCTTTTTTCTACGGGAAGCAGTGGAAGTATGTAGTATTTAATTTCATGTAAGAAACATTTTTCTGCTTTTTAATCAAATAAGGTCTATTGTAAAATCATTTGTGGATGTGAAAAATAAGATTGGTACTTTATAGTGAATATATCTCAAGAACCATTTGGAAAAAAAGCCATTCTATTCCTTCAAAAAAAATAACCTAAAAATAATGGGCTTGATGTATATCGACAAATGACTTCAGCTGATCTGAGCATGAATGTTGGTGTGGGCAAGCAGCACGGCAGTGTAAAAATAACAATGTGTATATTTGCCATTTAAAATGAAACCTAGGGAATATCAGTGGTCTTCAGACTGAAGTGCACAAGATGAATTTTAAAGCATATCTATGAAAAATGCAAATATTTTTTCACATGAATTATTATGTGGCTGTAACTCTATTGTTTATAGCTGAAATTTAAGATATGCGATATGCCCAAAGTGTAAACTGTTGTGAGTGAATGGGAAAATTTTCTTCATTCCATGGGAGTATTACTTAGATACTCAGAGTCAGCAAAGCAAGAACTTGAGCTTCCAATGCCTGTCTAGAGCCATTAGTTAAGTTCCACCAATCTGCTGTACCATGAGCAAGGGCCACACAAACCATCACTTTCAATAGCAAAATCTAAAGATTTCTGTTATATAGCATCACCTGAAGGGTAATAAACTGAAGCACAAAATGGATGCCCACTTTTATGCTGAATATTGGAGAGAATTTTGTGAGGATTAAAACAGTTGTGCCTATTGTGAGATTGCCTGAAGTTGGAATTGATGTAACAAAGAATTCAAGCCATATGAGTTTGTTCAGTTAATTCTGGATTAATTGAAACATAAGGATAGCACTTTCTGGGAGACCTGCGAATAGCAACACACAAATGAAGAGAGGTTTTCTGGTTTTAGTTTAAGCAGTGCTCTTAGCTAGAAAAATGAGAAATAATAGCTGCACACATTTTAACACTGTATTTTGATATCTTTTTAATGATGATTTAAGGATAATCTAACATCTAAATTGGCTTCATACTTCTCTACAGGCAATCTGTGGCAAAAGGAGGAAACTGAGAAGATAGCATTATCTAAATGAGAGGTAAAGCAGTGGAACATCCAAATGAGCCACATTTACCCGTGTCAATAATCAGAGCAGTAGTATTGACGACTGCAATACGTTAGGCCAGTTTCAAAGTGTAACTCAGCGCGTTTTGTTTTTTTCCTAAAAGTAACAGAAAATTGTCACCAGTATTAATTTGATTGGAGTACATGAGGGACTTTCAGACAGGGAAACACACCAAAAAAATTGTGAGTCCTCAAAAGGGAAATACTCAAGACAGTTCTAATTTTTTGCTTTGAGATTGGTATTTTTTTTTGGGGGGGGGGGGGCTGTTTGTTTTCTTTTCCTTTTTTTATAATCTCATTATGTAAACCTAAGAAATTGCTGGAAACAGCATTTTCCCTTAAAAAATAATAAATGTAGCCACTTTCCCTTGCAGATGTGAGGTATCAGGTTAGCAGCCTTAACCATGGGAAGGGGATGGCTTTGCTGCAAGGGGTAACATAAATCAAATGCGTCTTCAAAATCAATTCCACTATAATTTTTTTGCCACTAGTTTCAGAATCTAGGGAAAATAACCCATAAATAAATGAAAATGTGGTTGTTTTGTACCTTAGGGATATAGAATGGATTAAATTAATTTAATTAGATTAATCTGCTGCTGAAGTGGAAAACATTTCCTTGGTAGAGTAAATAGGAAGGCTAAACTTCTGAAACTTTGTTAGAGTCCAAGTTAAACTACCTAAAATAAGTTTCCCTTTGATTCCTTGAGGAAAATAAATGAAAGATCAAAACCCCGAACAAACAAAAATCAAAACAAACACGAAACCAAACAACCTCCCCCAAAACAACCCCCCCAAACCAGTAAACCATAGAATATTAGCCATGACCACAGAGATGATGAGATTTTTCTTAATTGTACAGAGCTGTTATCCTTTCCCATATCCCTGCCTTCAGATTCAGTGTGTATTCAGTTTCACAATTTACTCTTCTCAGTATCACAGTCACGTCAACTGTTGACTGTCCTTCTCTCTACTAGAGACGTGCAAGATGGTGATGAATGTCAATATTTACCGTGACTTTAGGTTTTTCAGGCAGGAGAAAATGTTATTGAAAATCTGTTATGCCTATATTATAAGATTACTACTATTTCATGAAAGCAGAAGGGGGAAAAGGAAAATATAACAACAAATATATCATATTCAGTACATATGGAATCTTCCTCTCTGTAAAACCTACTTATTTCTTATCTCTGAAGTTAAGACATCATCCAGAATATGAGCCCCACATTGGTTATATTTTTTGTGTGTAGTTGCAATTTTAAGTTTCATGTTCTTTTAGTACTAATGAGAAAAGAATGCCAAAACAAGTTTTGTGCTCACACACACACAAAGAGATTTTATCTCTGAAAGCAGAATTAGGCTGATTTTAATTCTCTGGTTCTTGGTTTGTTTATATATTTGATTTTGCCTTCTTGAAATCGGCTCTAAAAGAACCTTAACTATGTTCTGTCTTCACTGTTAAATCTGGCACAGGGTATGGAATCACTGTTGGGAAAGATTATTTCTTGCAGAAGTAATGAAGAAATAAGAACATTGCTGCCTTTTTTTTTCCTCTCTCTCTCTCTTTTAAAGTGGATTTGAATATATCCAGTGGTTTGAAAAGATTGCATGCCAAAGTTTCTATGAAAAGTTCCATAAGGAATTAGAAGTTGATTCTTGGATTTATTTGAAAATGCCATCTCAAGTTTATAAATTTGATATATGGATAGAAAATAATATCACATGTGGGGTAATTTCACTCTGGACAGAAGAAGCTCTCCGCACCTAACTCACTGCAGGCACCAGGAGATACAAAAGAGGAAAGACAGTGATTCAGACTTATCATTTAAGAGTATTGACAATACTGCCTGCTTAAGAAGCAGTTTTGAAGCATTTCTGTGAGAATCCCTTCACATGTAATATTTCTCACTAGATTAGTCTCTGTGACTGTTCGTCACCGTCCTACTCCTCTTGGTTTAGTCCATTATTTAATTTCTCTTTCCCCTTTTTCTTTTACTTCTCCTTTTTTTGAACAAATTTCTCTCAGACTTCACTTTTTTAGTGAGGCTTCATTTCTATTCAGAACAATTCTAGTACATTACCATGTTTATTTAAATCATGCCTGCCAAGTCACTAGCAGCTGTTTTTCAGGGCTTATGGTTACCTTGATCCACCTGAACATGTAGAAGCTGGTTTGATTTCAAGGAGTCTTAAAGTCCTAAAAAGCTTTTGCAGATCTTTGTCGAAGATACTACTGTGTAACTGAAAAGTAGTTCTAATCACCGATTAATAAGCATTGCCCCCGTGGGAATGTGCATCTCAGTAAAAGCTCCCCTGTTCTTCTGCCCAAAGTGTCTTGGCATTGGCACTAGCTTTTGTACTGTGAAATCGCAGTTGTTGACCAGCTCTGGGTGACTTAAACTTTGCTGCCTTGTGAACCCTCCATCAGCACTTTTAGATCATCATTCTTCTAAATTACATGACTTCTATGTGATAGTATTGGCCTGTGGTACTGGTAATGCTAAATAAATAACATTCTGATAACCTTTTCAAATGGGTTCATTTTAATTCACTGAGAATCAAAAGTGCTGGAGCAGCACTGTTTACATTTCATATGGCCGATGCTTTTCTGACTGAGCAACATGAATGATCAAAATTCACAGTTTATCATGCTTCCCTCTTAAATTCCAAGTTTTGTTTTATATTTTTTAATTTAAATTCTTGAGGTAAATTAGTGCCATAAAACTCATTTGTACATCTTGTACTGGGTTCAGCAGTAGCAGTCATTTTTTTCTCCTTCTTAGTAGCTGGTAGTGCTGTGGTTTTGACTTTCGGCCTGGGAACAGTGCTGATAACACCAAATGTTTTCAGTTGCTGCTCAGAAATGTTCAGCCTGACCCAAGACTTTCTGAGCCTCATGCTCTGCCAGGGAGGGGGGGAAGCCGGGAGGAAGCAGAGACAGGACACCTGACCCAAACTGACCAAAGAGGTATTCCATACCACAGCACATCATGTCCACTATATGAACTGGGGGCAGTTACCCAGAAGGGCTAGATCACTGCTCGGTCTGGCTGGGTATCAGCCGGCGGGTGGTGGGCGGTTGTATTCACTTCCGTTGTTATTTCCCTTGTCATTATTATTATTGGTGGCAGCAGCAGTGGTTTGTGTTATACCTTAGTTATTAAACTGGTCTTATCTCAACCCGTGGGAGTTACTTTCTTTTGATTCTCCTCCCCACCCCTTTGGGAGCAGGGGGGAGGAAAGTGGGGCGAGTGAGAGAGCAGCTGTGTGGTTCTGAGTTACCAGCTGGGTTTAAACCACGACATATCTCCGGTGTTGAACACCCAGAGACAGATGTTGAAGCTACTGTTGTTCACTGTGGGTTTGTTAGGAAGCAAACTGTCCAAAGCAGACGAGGGACTTCATAAAGGTACTTTAAAGAAATCATCCCATGTAAAAGGTATTTGACTTCTCTGCCTCAGAGCAAGCTGGCACTTTGATCTTCACCATCTTCCCTGTAAGTATTATTTGGATTAAGTATATTTTGGGACAAGAAAGATCCTTAACACCTGTCTTCCCTCTCAGCATGGTATGAAAAAGCCAGAACTAATAATTAATTTGGTGGCTTTGTGGCAGACTCTAGCTGTAACATATAAAATATGTGGCATAAATATATATCTCCTAAGCACATGTGCTTTCTCATTTCTCTTTTGGCAATTGCTAAGGTGATTATGAGCCATGACATATGGAGTATAATCTTCTTGGGGTCAATGTAAATGGGCATTTGAGGGACTAAATGCCCTAACTGGGTATGGAGTGCCCTGCCTTTATTTTGGCTTCAATGTCTGATCTAACCCAAGGTGCAGAAAGGCAAATGAGGGTCATTTTGTTCCTCATTGCTGCACAATATTGGTGAGGGTGTTAAGACATAGAGCTCTAAGGTCATGTTTGTCTTCACTGTGTTGACGACAAGGGTCATGGCTTTACTGTGAATCAGCCTATTTACACAGGTACCTTGTTCATCTATGTAAAGCAGGCAGGAAAGCAGCATTGCTTTCCCGTGCTCTGTGCAGAAGAATAAACACAGCTGTATATAGAGAAAAATGCAACCAACGTGTTTATGAATATACAGAAACTGTCCTGATTAGTATTTAGAAAGTTAAAAATTACTTAGGCGCTGTCTAATCAAAAATATATTTACCAATTTCTTTGCAAAGCAGTATGCATTATCTAAATATTACAATCTGAATGTGCTGTCATGCTTGTCAATTTGCTGGGTTCTGTGATGTTGCTGATGAACAGTGACAAGAACAAACTGCAGCTCCTTTAAAGACTCTCAGTACCTTTGAGCTTTTGCCTTCTTGAAAGAGCTAGGAGAATAAATCATGTGAATCTTCTTTTAAACCTAGTCATTATCTCCCACAAACAATGCCCTTATTCTAATGTGATATAAATGTGATTCCTTGAGTTGCTGCTGCTGGCAACTGGCTTAGATGCACTGGCAAAGATAGTTGTACACCCAAGACTCCAACTTCAGCAGTGAAACCTGACTTCATTAAACATGAAGTAGCATTGCCCTGGATATCATTACATTTACAGCCAGTTCCTAGATAAAGGATGCCCACCTTTATGGCCACATTTCAGAACACTAGAATCCCTCATTTTCCTCTGGGAAAATACAGTGCAAAGAATTAGGAGACCTGCTTCTGTGGTTCTCAGAGTCCCCAACCCATGTGCTGCCTTGAGATAGCTCTCAGCCAGTACTCCAGGTTCCTATTTAAGTATGTGTGTCAGCCTTGATTACCAGGTTGCTTACAGTCACATCCTTTAAAGCTGTGGTGGCGTCCACGAAACTCGTTCTTTTTCTGGTACAACAAAGCAGCTGGGAGTCCTGATAGCTCAGTGCATCTTGATTTCCCAAGAAAATTCTGTTGTCATTGTGCTACTTCGGATAGTGCCAGCATGGTCCTACATCTGGTATCTATTGAAGATAAGTTGTGCAGCTTTGCAAATTGACTACTTTGATCTCCATGTTAGTTAAGTTATATCAGTTCTTTCTCCATGTAACCACTGTTTCACTTCAGAGATGGACATTGAAGTAATAGTGACTTGCTTTGAATTGGGGCTGCCTGGCTTAAGGCAGCTAACTCCTACACCTGACAGGTTTTTTTAATTGCAGTCAAATGAAACAGGGAAGTAAACAAACAGTAAGTCAGCAGTCAGAAGTAAATATGGCAAACTCTGCTTTAGCCTGTAGGGGTTGGTATGATTTAGTACTGTTGTTTTACTCAGAAGGTGATCAGAATGAGTGCAGAAGAGTACAGTATATAGTTTGCCATTTGTGTTGTTTATGAAACACTACAGTCACAAAGAAACGCAAGAGGGACTCTGCAGGAGCATGAAGGAGAGGCAGAAGAAACAGAGGACGTCACAACTGGAAACTGAAGAGCCTGGCTACTGCAGATAAGCAGATGCTTATTACTTAATGCATGCAGAAGTATCATGAGTCAGGTAATATGGTTGGCATGCTACACAATTTAATGTGCTCTGTTTTGGTTTGCTTCTAATTCCTTTTTGCAACTTATAACTGCTTTTTCATAAAAGCTGAGACCTGCCCCTTGGTATGGGAATGTGCTGACTTTTGTGCACATGTGATAGATAACAAAACTTATAGACTTCCCTCACAGCTTGGGTTTTTTTTTATATCTGCAAATAAAACTGTAGGCACAAACATTATATTTTGGATGCAGAGATGCCTACTGAGCCACTACTTTTAGGTCAAAATCATGGTCCTTGTTGAATAGATCTAAAGGAGGAAATTCCACTGATTTTGATAGCTCAATCTTTTTGTGGGACAGCTGCAGCATGGGCAGAAATCGAATTACCTGCGTTGCATAGCTAGAACACAATGTTTGTAAAAGAAGTCTTTTACGAAGTCTGACATCCCTTAATAAATATAAGTAATGATAACAATAAGAAGCTTGATATAATTATTCTTGACCCTGTTCAAAGCTTCTTTCAGATGACAGAAGCATGAAAGACTTGGTAGCTAAAAGAATGTGGGGGTTTAGTAGAGAAAGGTTCTTTCAAAGGCATTGCAAAAGGGGAGGAATAAGCAGATAAAAAGGGAGACATATTGCGAATTGCAACCGCAAAAGTCAACACTGGACTATTCAGCCCCGGGAAATTCAAAGAAGAGGGATCTACTGTGAATTTAAGAACACTGTGGTTACGCTGTAGTTTATATCTTGTGGCATTCGAGTAATCTAGTTAGAAACTGTGTTTTCTGTGCTTAGCAAAAAACATAAGAGAAGAAAGTTTTGCTTTGTGCTTTGTAATGTTGAAAGCATTAAGATCCATAAACAATAGCATGGTCTAATTAAGTTTTGCAATTAACTCCTAGAATTATTCCAGAAGTTCTCAAGGTTCTGGCAATGTTTTCCCTTTCTCATCAGCATCCGCAATCCTCACGATGTTCTCTCTAGTCTCATCTGTTGCACACAGGAATGGCCACAGAGATCACTGTTTCTCTCATCACAGTTCTTCACTGGCAAAACTGCTTTTTAACATGGTAAAGGTATGTGATGATAGATTTTTATGTAGAATACGTTTGAATCACATACAGCTGAATATAAAAATACCCATTTTGTAAGGTTTATAGCACTGTTATTCAATTTAGATGTACTTCCATTGGTACATTCGTCTCTATCACACAGCATCTCTAGTGAACATCTCTTCTGGAAACTTCTCAGATGTTCTGGTCAGAGACACTTGCAGGCTTTGTCAACACCATATCGAGAGCACTGATCTTAAAGAAATATCATTTCACTGTTAGTGTTTGCAGCAATTGTATGGTCCAACGTGGTGACAACTATATTTTACTGAAATTTGTTTTAGAGTTTACAGTAAGGAATTGATATGTTGGGAAATTTACCATCAAACCTTGACTTGCAACATTTCTTGGTACACAGCAGGATAAAATTTTGACAGATATTTTTCTCCAAATTGTGAGATTCCATATAAAATACTTTACAAGATTACATTTTCTGAAGGTTGCACATCTCTTTCTGGGTCCCATGGTTTTCTATTTTATATTTATATAAAATCATCGGGTGGTTAGGATTGGAACATGTAAAACACTTCTATGTTTGCTAGCATAAACTTCCCTAAACAACTTATATTAGTCTACCAAAGCAAACATGTTATGGAAAGGAAATAAACAGAATGTGCATTTCCAGTAGAGAGGGGTTTTTCCCCATTAGCGTTTATTATGTTTCTTGTTTGAAGCATGTGTTGTGAGGTCTAATTCTTTGCTAAATGCGGATAATAGTTATTATTAGCTTTATTTTTTGCTCCTTAAATGTTTCCATTAAGAGAGTAGTTTAAATATTGTTAACAACTGGTAATTGCTTTATATCTTAAAAACTGTTATGCTTTGCATTCTTTTTTTAAAGTAGTGAGTATAAGAAGATGATTTTGAACATGACCAAGAACTTGTACTGTTTAGACAGAGTCAAGATAAGTTTGCTTTTTTTGTTAATTGTGGGGCAGTTCCTTGGCTCAAAGCAACAACAAAACCAAACAATATTGAAATATAGGAACAGTTCGGCCAGGTGAGAGAGCATGTTTCTAAGTCAGGTGAGCTTGGCATGCACGTTCTTTTTACTACAGAGTAGCAAATTCTTGAAAATCTCATTATCCAAAATACACAGAGAAGGTTTGGATGCCTTCATTGCATCAAGTGCTTATATCCATGTCAGTGCGTCCTAGAACTCCTTTCTTCCCAAATCAGCTTTCCAACATCTGAACAAAGAGGCAAATGCCTTCCCCTTCATCTTTCTTCTTGCCCTACTGTTTTTAATTATGTATGTCTGACATGCTAACAATCAGGCACATGCTCATTCATTGTTGTCTCATTTCAGCTGCCTGATAATGGTTTAAGAGGGATGATGAGTGGAATTGCACATCAAGGATTCCTTTTGTTGATGGAGTAACCAGGAGAGCATTTCCAGTTTGCAGCTTAGCTCTGGGGCTTCAGAAGCACCACGTATGTTTGATATCTGCTTGGTTGCTTGCCACCAAACTCGGGGATCAATCACTATGTTGTGTGAGGATACATTAAAACACAAAAAAACAAATCAAGACAAAGAGCAGGAAAAGAAAAAAGCAGGTAAAAACCTGGCTTTCATTTTGAAATTAATAGGTCATCTCACAGATGGAAAACTTGTCTGTTAAAAAGCATGTGGAGGAGCAAGCATGTGTGTATGAGAGAGAGGGAACATATGTATGTCTCTGTTTCTCTTTCATAATATCTCAAAGACAAAATAATTCATAATTTAATTCTGCAACTGTATGTGAGCTAAAACAGGAATTACACTGAGCCATTCTTAGACAGCCATTTCCTTGTTAGGTCAGGGCTCCTTGTGGCAAATCTGCATTCTTTGTAATCACTTGCAGTCAGTCAGATTTTAATTTGTCTTTGTCTTCAGCCCTGCAAAATTTGGGCCTGGAATCCCTTTGCTTCAAGGATCAAAGAGTGTTTTCCCTGTGTATGTCAGGCACACTTATGAAATGCTCTTGTATGTTTATGTAGCTCAATAATTATTCCATATTAACAAAAACAGATTGATTCAGGAATGTTTTTCTGAATAGCCTTTTTGAAATCTTGCTTTGTTGTAATTATGGCACCTCCAATTCTGTTCTTTTCCTTTTGAAATACATTGTAGGAATTCTCTACAAAATCTATAAAAACCCCATTCAGGGATGAATGGCTTAT
This sequence comes from Psilopsiagon aymara, assembly GCA_024733675.1. Classification (NCBI taxonomy): domain Eukaryota; kingdom Metazoa; phylum Chordata; class Aves; order Psittaciformes; family Psittacidae; genus Psilopsiagon; species Psilopsiagon aymara. The sequence goes on from JANRGW010025550.1 coordinate 59,931, forward strand.
TCTTCTTATCTTGTTAATCAATATTGTTAACTAGCTGTGATGGACATAATTAATGCAATGACCCTAGCCTCTGTTAATTAAAGATAATTGTTCAGTCACATTCAGACTCCAAAATATAAGTGTGTGAGCATAAATGTCATTATTTTAGACTCTACCATGATGATTATGAATTCTATTTTCTTGATAACAGATGATTTTAATTCTAGCTCACCCAGCTAAGTTGAAAGCCATAAAATGGCCCTCTTACGTCTCTGAGCTGGATGTCTAAATAACGTATTAGTCTCTTGCACTCTTAGAATCAGGAGCGGTTGATGAGGGTCAAAACAGAATTCCACTACTTACTGGGCTCTGATGCTGGCCTGAATCCATTTCCCAATAGCTTGGTAAAGTGCTGCCTGATGAGATGCGTGTCTTGGCTTGAAGTTAAATGGTGCTGATATCAGAATAAACCTCCTGGATTTTGGTATGTGTTTCATGTATCCTTTTATCAGCTCTATTTGTTATGCTTTTGCTGTGCTTCCTTGAGTAAGAACAAAAGAGTACACTTATTATGCAGAAATTTCATGAAAGCTATTTAAAATAATATTTGAGGAGGAAAAAACAAATCAAAATGAATAAAAGCCTAGGAAACACATGATGAAGCAGAATGAATATCAGAGCTGTTAAATTAATAAGCTTGCAAAGCATTATTTATGGTATTTCAGTCGAAGTTTAGAAATTGATACTGACTTTCCCGAAGTAATTGAGTACCTTTGTTGTATTTCAGGAATACATATTCAAACCCACTGTATCCAATCCTTGAGGAGAAAAAATTGTTCCACCTGCCAAAAATCTCAGGAGTTTCATCTGATTTTCATCTTCTCAAGGTAAACAACTGGGGTATGGTGTTCATTCAATGAATCTGTATAGTCTGAGGCTGTCTGTAGATGGTTGTCTTTGTTCTCACAAGTTGCCCATTAAAAAAGTGTTTGAAGCTGTGCAGAAGCAGTAGCCTGAAACAGAGATTTGGCAATTCCACAGCCCCACAAGCTGTCCTGTCACAGTGGTTTACTTTTAGGTGCACCCTTCCTTCCCTAACAAGTACATATGCCATTCTCAAAACAGTAGAAATGCATGTGAAGGATGTTATTAAGGGCTGATGTGCTCAGGAAGACTATGGGCTGAGCTCCAATGTTGAGCCAGTCTGAAGCCCAGCAGTATGTTCATGTGGAGCATCTCACACTCTTGTGGCTGGAGGACCTCCCTCAGCTGTGCCCCAGTTCTCAATGACCTGCAGAGGAATGCAGGGTCCGGCTCTGCTGAGCCCTCCAGCACTTCTACAGGCAGATCAGTTGATAGGACTGAAAGAGCAAGGAACTGAATGAATGGTCACTGAGCCTCCCAGTACAGGTTTCTTTGCAGTATTCATCGGTGCAAATCAGATGGAGATGGAGGTGTTCAGTACTCTGAAAAATGAGTGTCAACAGATCAGGGCTGTCCCCTCAGAGTTCGATGGCTGCTTTCTGATGGCTTTGAGTTGTGATGAGTGGCTGAGATAGTAGTCCTTTTTGCTACAGCCATGAAGTCTTCCCGATCACACAGAATCCCATACCTGCTGTTTCAGTTTATTATTCCATTTCTCTTTCCTATTTCTTGCTTCTTTTTTAATCTGAATAAGCTTCTCCTGGATTCCAATTTTTTTCAGTGAGGGCTCTTTTCTCTTTCAGAAAAATTCTGCTGTGTTATACAATTTGTAACATGCTTTCCAAGTCCTTAGCAGCTACATGCAAAGCTTCTAGTAATGTAAAAGTCCCATGCTTAGTTTGCTGCAATGTTGGTCCTTCTTTTGTAGTGTTTAACTATTAACGGGATAGTAGCTTAAGCTTGGCATAGTTTCACCTAAGGCAGCTTGAACTGTGGTTGGACAAGTGTGCTTGATGTTTGCTGAGCACACTGGAAAGGATTGCTCAAGTGGACCTGTTGAAGCTGAACTGGTTGTGCTTAGGGTTGTATCAGCACCAATAGCAAGTGCACTGTTGACTGTGTACGCTTCTTGGCCTCCTTGTGGCTGTTGAAAGAATTAACAGGATTTAGGCCCTGAAGTGCTCCACCAAACGACCTGCTTGGCTGTTTAAGGCAACCTTACACAGGGGTCTTGCAAAACTCGTATGATGATGCAAAGAATGAGGCTCCCCAGATATGATCTTTAAACAACATATTGATGAGAGCTCATGATTTTTAGAAAGCATTCAAGGATATATAAAAGAAGCAATAGAGTGAATTGGATAGTAGCAGGAACAGACAGTTCCATATTTAATCTGTCTTGCAAATCTACTTCTGCAAGTATTTGCAGTTCTGCCAATAGCTGCAATTGTTATTTGCTAGTGCAGCACACCATTTCCAAGTAAGCAGTAAAAATCTCTTGTATATCTTGGTTTCCCTCCTCATTTCCTCTCTTAGAATAGCGACAGCTTAGCTACAAATAGTATTGCTTTCAAACAAAATTTCAAAGCTTTATTTCTTTGATTGTAGTCATCACCTGAGAGGCGATAATTTGCTACCCAGTGAGTACCTTTCCCCTGCTTAAATGGAGAACCCTGCTGTAGATAGCTATCGAAGCTTTTGTCTGTCTTTGTTCTTAGATATTATCAAAGCTATATCTTTCCATTTTAATACTGTCTCTGATAGCATTTTTTCTTCTTAGTGCTTAGGGTTGTTCCCAGTAAGGGTGAAAAACACAGTAATTGTTTAGGCTGAAAGAGGCAGAGAAAGGATTTTTCCAAATCCTCTTTCTAGCTGCATGCTAGCAATGAATAAGTGCTTGTGGTTTTGTTTCTCTTTAATTTCTTGTCTGCACCTTGCATATCTTATTGGGTTAATATCAAGGACTTTATGGCTGAAGATTGTATTCTCATAGATCACAGCTCTAAAGGACGTTGCTCCTGGCTGGTATCTCCAGGCACTGCTCTAGTGCAACAGCACTCCCAAAAGGATAGGCTAATTGTATATGCTGTTTATATTCATGTTTGTACCTGTAGGGATGTGGTGATGGGGGGGTGTGGTGAAACGATAAATATGTTACGGAAGACGGTTATTCCTTTCTGTGAAATAAGGAAATCTGATGGCACCAATTTAATTCCTAGGAGCTCAGTGAGAAAAGGGCTAGCAGCATATGAAGGTGGCACCAGAAGGAATTGAAAAATAATAATGGAAAAATCTATATCTAAAGCACTGGCTGGAATATATTTATGCATGGAGAGTATTCAGTGATTGATCTACAGTAAAAATGAGAGAGACACAGAAACAATACATAGATGTTTTGTATCACTCTACAATCTCCGCTGGAGATAAATATGAAATATAGCCGTATTTCATAGGAGACCTATTTTAATCTTTCCTCATTCCAACATGCCCTTAACTTTTGCAGTGGATTTGTAACCACTTCCTTGCCCCTGATGGAGACATTTGCATCTCTTAGACCCATGAAACATTTTCAGAGAGTAAGTTTTGTCCTCAATATGGAAATGGTTGCCTTAAACTACAGAGGCTACAATCTTTAAATACATGTTGAGAGACAGCAACCCTATTCTCTCAGTCGCATCTCTTTACTCCCCTATTTTTTGTTACGCCCAGAAAACCTGTTGTCACATTGTCACCATACAAATTATTGTATTAACCGCAAGGTCGGGAAATGTCCACTGCATTACAGATGTCCCTGTCTTTCACTGAGGTCATATTTGTTTAAATATGGAAAAATGCAAGAATAACTCATTTTTTCTCTTTCCTCTTTGTAAAAAGAAGAAAGTGAACTAAGTCTTAGCAGATTTGATAGTCATCTTTTAAATTTTGGGATCAGAGGGCGGTAGTGAGGGTTTAAGTACTCTTCTTATTAATCTACTTTTATTTGAAAGCACCCACAATTTAATTCACTGGAAGACACTGAGTAAAACAGACAGGTGTCTGAAATACAGATATTGATAGTCAAAATAATCAACATGTCTCCCGAGTTTGAAATCTGAGGCTATAGTCCTGGCTTCAGATTTGACATCACATGCCTTGAATTTGGCATCATATGGTTTCTTCAGGGGAAAAACCTTCAAGTATTACATTTCTTGGTAAAAACTTGCACTAAGTCTTCTTTATTTAGAGTTTTTTCAATTAGAGTCAAAAAGAAGAAATTTTGCTTTTTATCACCAAATGATTTGAAAATAATAATTTCCTATATCAGACTGTCTATTCAGGAGAAGGAAGTTCCAGTCCAGAAATGAGACATAGGACAAAAATAGCTTTGCATCTCTTAATGTTCAGGGCCATACAGTATGCTTTAGGGGGAAGAAATCAGGCTAGTTTCACAGCATGCAGAAGGGAGAAGAGTCTACGGATGAGGAAAAAGAACTTTCCATCCCATTTTTCTTTGGTATCTGAAATCTGATCAGTAGTACATTTCACAGCCTACAAAGGATTAATTTTAAAAAGCAGAAATGGTCGAGTGAGTTCAAGTGAGACTTGATATTTATACTCAAGTTGGCAAGTCCGAAATGAAAAGCTGTGTGGTACAGTAAATGGCGCCCATGATTCATTGTCCAAAATAGCGGCTTGCAAAAGAGATAATGCTTGAGATCCCCATGAGATAAAAGGAAAATCTTCTGTGGTATGATTGGCCTTTATGTCTAGAAAATGGTGTAATTTATGAAGCATTTTGTATCAAGGCAGGTGATAGAAGAATCAGGTGAGACAGTGGGGAGGTTTTGTGATAGAAATCTATTTTTCATCTCGTTTTTTAAGATTAAATCTCAAATTCTGTAACTTTTAGTGTCACATAACTACTTTCAGAGAAAATTTACTAGTTGGCAATGCATAAGGCCAACTGTATTCCCTTTTGAGAATAAACAGCCCTGAAGAAGTCATTGGGGTGTTTGCAGGCTGATAGACACAGCAAGACGAGTCTCCAGAATGAGGTATTAAAGCCTCATATTTATTGCATCATATACTATAAGATTCACAGATTTTTTTCCAGCATTTGGGGAAAAAAACACAAATGAGATAATTGTTCTGCAATTATTGATGAAATGGAAACTCAGCGGTAGAAAAACTAATCTAAAATTCAAGTCAGGATGAGGAAAAGTCATTAGCTATGCTGTGTAAAGCAGACATATACAATCAATGTGTGAATGTCATGTTTGTCAGGCCAAAGTGATGGGAAAAGACTTCTACTAACAGAGAGAAAATTGAACACATCTATAACGGTGGAGGATAGTTCATATCCTGTTGTAATTGCGGTGCACTCAAAGAAGAATGAGAATAGCAAGGGAGGGGATAAAATCCCTCTCCTGAGCTTTATAGCAGCATTGCCTCGAATGCGTGACAAAGGTAAAGGCTTGAAAGGTAATGTTGTGAAGAAATCTGAAGCCAAGCAAAGAAACCCAGGGAGATGCTGTGAAAAAAAAAAGGCGCCAAATTAAGTTTTAGGCAGCTAGGAAGAAAATAACTGTAAAAGAACCCCAGATGGTGCCAGGGAGATCTGATAGTTTTGTTCCTTCTGTCTATTAAAATGTGTCAAGCGTGCAGGGTCAGAGTGCACATGATGATTTCATGGCAAACAGAGACATGGTAGCAATACACAGACTTTGGAAGTTTGGATGTGCGTTACTGGTTGGAGTGTATGGGGTAAGATACTTACGTATCACTGCTCACTCTTGTGGCATAAGGTGCCACCAAGAACAACCCTTTATGGAGAAAAAAGATGAAAAAACTAAGACCACAATGGAAATAATATTACCCTATTAGAAAACAGTGAATCCCAGATATATTTCAGTCTGTATCAGTTTGAAAGTCCAAAATCATCTAGGCATGCACAGAACAAAGAAAGTTTGAAGACGTGAAATAGTTCTTGCGTTAATTACTATTGTATACTAGATGCTGTAATCATGGGCAAGGATCCTGCTCTGTAGGCATAATAATAACAATAACACCCCCCCCCCCAATTATAATTCCAAAGCACCACCACATATAAAGTAAGAGGAATAGCAGATACACACTTGACAGTGGAGTGTAAAAAGATAAGTAAGACAATATGGCTCAGTAAGGCAATTGTGTGGTCTCCCCTTCCATCAGAATGAACTAACTTATTTTTTAGTTTTGTTGGGCTTTTCTTTCATTGTGAAGGTTTAGAGCTGGGATCAGTTTGGCTCAGTGCTACCTTTCAAACTGTGGCATTCTTTGAAATCTCCAGTGCTGCTGTGGTTTAATCTAATGCTAAAGAGGCTGCGGAGCAGCGCAAGACAGAAGAGCAAGGTGCCTGTATTTCTGTGCATGCTTTTCTGCAGTTAGTTTGTAAAAAACTGCCTGAAACAGTCTTTCTTTTCACAAGTTACTTCACTGTTCAGAAACATAAGCAGCAGCTTCTGTGTATTAAGGGATGGAAACAGTAAATTTTACAGCACAATTCATCAGTGGCGTCAGTCAGATTTAAGAGAGAGAGCATGTTTTTGCAAAGCTGCAGAGATTGCTGTAACTGAGGTCAACAGCAAACTCCTAGTGCTTTTAAAAATTGATTTTACTGAAATCTTACTCCATTTTCCTAGTAATAAAGGCCTCCAAGGATTTAAACTGCTGTAACTGAGAGCAGTGTTTGGCCCCGTTCTCTAAGTAGGTGTGGTGTAGCTCCATTACAACTCCAGTGCAAATAATAACATCCTTTAAAAATGGAGACCCCTTCCTAATATTTTAGTAAGCAACCTTCTGTTTCCTCTTGTAAAAGCTTGGAGGTCATAAGCTTGAACTTCTAAAGCCTCCAAGAAACCTACTTACTTATTTTGCAAAAGGTCTAAAATGAAATAAGAAAACATATGTGACAGGAATAGAAATATACTTGCTGATCTGAGGAATCCAGTGCAGATTGCTTCATCAAAAAAGACTTGGCAAAATCAATGTGGCTTGGTTATTTAATTTGAGACAGAATCTGATACTGTATAAAGTAATAAAAGATGCTGCCTTGATTGTTCCAGAATGCACAGTATTCTTCAGGAAGGCTAAAGGGCAGGTGCCCCATCATATACGGATCTGAAATGTGTAGAACAGCAAAGTATTTAGAAATGTATGCTGGTATGATTTGCAATTTTAATTCAAAGAAAAAAAAAAAAGAGAAAAAACTGCAAACAAAACAAAATACATAAAGGAAACAAAACAAAAAAAAAACAACACAAAACCCCAAACAACTCCACAATCAGGACCTGCACTATAAATGAGCCCTAACTTCTGACTGTGAATGAATGTTGTTGCCTCTGGGTTGCAGATCTCAGGCTTTTGCCTTTCTCTGACAGCATTTGTGTGGTTCTCTGTTCTTAAGCAGGACAGAGGTTACAGTCCTCCTTCCACTTCTCGTGATTTATCTCAGTAGCTTTTACTTCTGTATAGGCTGCAGTATGTTTCTCTTCTGGGCAATGGTAATAACTCATCCAACTGACTCCTTAAAGCAAAGTATTATTTAAAACAAAGTCACGTCGGAGGAAGCGTATCCATAAAACCAGCAGAGCACACTGTTTGCATGTATTGTGTTTCAGTAAAACCTTCCCCTCCACAGATCTGCCAAGTCCCCTGGATTTTTTTACGCAGATCCTCTGCAAAGCGTCTCCTTTTTTCACTTGATGGAAGGCTCTCATTTTATGTCATTGTTGATGAGCGTTCTCCTTTCTTTTCTCCAGAAACACTCTTTGATTCCAGTGGGTTTTGGATTTTTACTTTAGCAGCTTGGCACAATGTTGGTGTCAGTTCAGTTTAGAAACTGAACATGGACTATTTTCTACTAATTGCCCCCAGCCTTTCCAAGAGTTTCTTTTTATTCTGGTCCTTTTTCTGTACATGTTTTCTACAGCTGCCTTTTGAGCTAGAACACTGCATTCATTTAGGAAAATCTTGTAACTATCTGTAATAAATTTCCCCAACCATATTTTCCAAACTATTTAATTGTCACATCTTTCTATTCATCCTGCTGTTACTTCCTGATTCCAAAGCTGATGCAGAAGGCACAGAAGGGAAACGAGTGAAAACTGGGTGGTTTTATTTCTCTCACAAAGCCTCCAGAGTGATGACTAATTTCGGTGTTGGTATACCTTTCCCTAGCAACTTTTCTTTAGTTTGGTAATGCAAATGAGTAGCAAATAAACAGTGGCTTTCTCCATTTCTGGTACCATAAAAGTAACATACATATTCTTTCATGTTTTGGTGACAGCTCAAAAAAAAAATAATGACATATGCTATTCAGGCAAATGTTTAAGCTAACAGTCCCATTAAATCTTGGAATACCTGTATAATGAAAAATAATACTGATGTTTAAAGATGGTTTAAAGATTGATGGATAAACCAAATCTGATATTGCAGCGGGAAATACCATTTTTTTTCCACTTTGAAGAAAACAAGAAATCTTTCCACTAACCCTTTCCTGACATAGGTAGCACATCTGTGGTACAGAATACAAAATGCTTGCAGTTATACTGCTGCTTGGTGTGCCATATGAGTTAGAAAGGTTGAGGTGCTCTCTCCTTCAATACAGAGCTGCAGCTGGCTACAGGATTGGGGAGGAAGTCATGTCAGACAAATATCCTACTTAATGAATGAGAATTGTTTGACCAGAAGTTGACAGGCTGTCCTGCTATGGGTCATTTATTTCCTCTTGGGGTGGGAGAATACAAATGACATTAGTGCTGACTAATACTGATTATTTATTGCATGTGTTTTATAATTATTATAACAGCAATATTAAAAAGCATAATATTTAGGTAATGTTATCTTAGTCTTTAGCAGACACTGCAATGCTTCATGGCCCAAGTGGCCGTAGAGGATTAATATTAAGCTACCTCATCTGTTCTGGCAAAGAGATTAACTCATTATAAACAAGAAGAAGCCACTGGAAGACTTCAGCACACCCAGAGTCAGCTGGGACGATGTGTCAGGAGGATGGGGAGTTTTCACAGCCTGTGGCAGAAGTTGAAGGCATTCAGTAATATAGGTGAGACTGGTGGCAATTTGTTTTGCACCCAAATGTTACTACTACTGTGGGCAAGTTTATTTCGGGGGCCTAGGATTAGGGGGTTCCCTTAACTCTTATGGTCATACTCTTGCTGTATTTTGTTTGGAGGCTCAGAAATCTGGGAAAATATGGGCGTGTACATTTGCTTCTATAAAGGAACTTCTTGAAAACTTGTATACCCTGACAAGGACTTGTTCTGAACTCACATAGCTCTTAATTATCATATACTATGCTCCCAGTTTCCAAATTAATTGATCTTCCCAAACAGCTGAGCTAAGCAGGTTTCGAAGCAAATAGGAGCTCTTCATCTACGTGCAGTCATTAGGACTCAGAACAAGTCTTATGGAAAAGGTTGCCACCTTTTGAGTTCTGATTTTCTTCCTGGGGGGGAGGCTTTTAGTTAGGAAGTACTAGCTAGAGAAGCATACTATGTAATCAAATATATGCCTTGCTATTCTGAGCAAAGGTGTGAAATAGTTTCATGCCTTTGTGCGGGATGTGAAGTTAAGACTTCCAAGATAATGCTGCTTTCAGGCATTTATCTATCCTGTTGCATCCCCAGATGCTTCTTTGGACCATGAATGAAACTCACGGTGCCAGTTTCAAGAGGGTAAAGAGGAGAATACCTCGGCTTTGACTACAGGGCAAGTGGCGAGAGGATTTGAGAAAAAACAACAAATGGGCACAACAGAAAAGGACCAAATATGTACATGGACCTCATGCAATCTTTGCTATAGCTAAAAACTATACAATAAGATACCAAGTCAATTGTCAAATACAAAAGGTTCAGCAGGGGGATGAAACTGTTAAGGAGTTTCTGCATGCTGTGAGCACTGACACTTCAAACAATTTGATTATGCTATTTAAACTTGCAGTTTACAATAACTATTTCTGCAGTTAGCTTTTTAGTTAGCAAAAATAGACGACCCATTTTGCTGTCAATGTGCAAGCTTGGCTCTGCAAAGACAAGGGAATACTTCCAGTCCAGCTCAGCCAGATCACAGAAATATGTCTGTGCACTCTCCAAGTACATTCTCTAAATTGGATCCTGATCCCCAGTATTAGAAGTAGTGCACCATTTGTTTTAAAACATGAAAGGTGACTGCCTATTTACTGTCCAGTGCTGCCTGACAATACCTTATGAAGAAAGGCAAAAGCCAGTTAGTTGAAATACATGAGAGTAAAAAAAAAAAAAACCATTTCTTGCTGTCTTTTCCTCTTTTTTTTATGACAAATTTGTTTTGAACATTCATTGTGATCTGCAAGAAGAAAAACTAATCAAACTTGCCATTACGCACCTCACTGGATGTCTGCCAGTGCCTCCATAACACAGTCTGGTTTTACAGGATTCAATGATTTCTACTGTAAATACTCAGTCCAAGCTGAGATTTGGCTAGCTTTTTCATGATGTAGTAATACTCTCTCCTGCACATAAATGTTGTTTTTCTCTGAAAACTGGCAGTATTGTTAGTGAAGCTTTTCTTTTATGGCTCCTATAGATTTTTGTTTACAGATAGGTAAATTCAGTCTAAGTGCTTCAAGTGTCACCTTTTTATTGCATGCTTAACAAATGATTCAGCCTTTATGGGGAGAATTTGCAGCTAAACTGCATTTGCATTTTGCATGCTTTTCTGCTGTATTCCATCTCCATAACAAGTAATGCTTTTTTGTTTTCATTATGGAATTGGTGTGCAGTCTCTTCATAATTACAATTGCAGCTACATTGCTGCTCAAAGCTGATTTGTTTTTTATGCTGCCTAGTTAATCCATTTTTCTGGTTTTTAATGTAATTATTGTGTAAGTATTGATTAGAAAAAGCTATAGCTGAGCTTTAAATGAGTTATTTAAAGTAACTTTTCACACTTCATTCATCATTTGTTTTTATTGCATCCTGTTTTATATTTCTCCGCATCCTGCATTTTCTCATCTGCTCGCATTTTCAGGGAAACATTGTACATAAGGGAGACCTTTGGGTTATGTTATAAAATCCTTCCCAAAGAAAGCTTAAAACAAGTAAATCTACTTGCTTGATGGTTCGTAGGAGGGTTCTTCCTCCTTGGCACCATTTCTAAGGCTGGCCCAGGGCAGGCTGCTGCCTTATGATGAATTCAAGCAGCAATGCTTGCGTTTATGATATTTTGAGCTCAACACTTTAAACAGTTAATCTGAAAAAATATGCAGATATATACACAGGCATTTCTTTGGAGGCCTAAATTATCACTGAAAGACTTTGAAAAGCTGCCCCTGGTATGATTTATGTGGAAATGTTGTGTCAGCCCAGGTCTCTGTGAAGGAGGAGGGATATCAACATCACAAACAAGAACCTTCATAAATAAGTACCAGAAATTGAGGAGGAAATGTTCTCACGCCTCTGAACAATCCCATCGAGTCGCAGGCGAAGCATCTACGGATGGGAAGCATTGTTCTCCTGTGCAAGTTGCCTCCTCCCTGAATAAATGGGGGATTGTCCAGCCACCTTTCTTTATGAGTAGTGAACCTATCATTAATTCTTTCTGTTTGTTTTAAGGACAATATTTTATCTTTAAATCCCTAAGATTAGAAGTTTCATGTCATTCAATTAATTAAACAATGCCACTCCAGAGCCGCAAACATTAAAAAGCCTTCTTGGAAGCAGGCTGTGGCCCAGTCCTTTGGATAAATTGATTGATTACTTCTGTGCCTGGTCCTAATAATCTGTAACATTTTTTCATTAGGCAGAAAGTTGTTTTCCTATTTAGTATGCAAACGTGAGATCTGGAGCATTCTGCCCATGTGTTATGATTTCTTTTTTCCATTATGCAATCACAGAATGTGTCACTTCCCTGTTTACAAAAGAAAAATGTAAGAGATAAAATTTGTGTTTAGTAAGGATTTTGATCTTCAATATATTAAAGAAATTAAAGTCCAGGGTTGGCAGAAAATCATAAATCATGGTTATGTGTTTCTCTAGAACGATTTTATGGATGCTAGGGCAAAGATATTACCATGTGCACTCTGGTTATATGGAAATGCCACTAGAGGCTGTTTTCTTGCTTCAAAGGTGCCCTTTAAGCTCACACAAAATTACTCTAAATAGAGTAAACATGCAATTTGCACAAAACTAACACAATGCATTCCAGGTTATGTGTGACATAGAGAAAAAAGACTGGGGAAAGATTCGTAGTGATTTTTGTCTTTCTTTCTGCTTTTTCCCAGAACCTGCAGTTCTCTAAAAAGCATTCATTATTTCAGTATCTTCCAAGTATTTCTGCTGTTCCTTTTTAGCTGGAGAGCTCCTCTTTGTAAAGGTTTGATCCTCAAAATTGAGTTATACGGATTGTGTTGTTTAATATTCTTTTCTCCCCAAATGAGATGAGTTCTCTGGTGCTAAGATATTTATGAATTCAGAATGTGTTTGTTACGACTAACCTCAAAGTATTTATCCAGAGTAATGTTTCTCAGATCTGGGGAAAATATTCCGTGTAGTTCAGCTTTAGTGTCGGGATGTATTATCCGTGTTGCCCCTCGCTATGACACTTTCTAACAGCTGTCCACAATGACATGAATATCTGATCTTTCATTTGATTCTAGGAGGTGCGTTTCTAATGCTCACAAGAGAAGGCTGATGGATGGTGAAATTAACCCAAAATACCTGTGCGTGCATGTATGTGTGCGCGTGCATAAGCTGTCAAGAGGTAGACTTGGGAATTCACAGTCTGTTGTTTACCTTGTACATCTGAAGATGTTCCTCCTCTTCCTTCTTCTATTTCCTTTACCCTTTGAAACAAAATCTTTACCTGGTAACCCTGTTGCTATCTTGGAAAACATTACATAGATATTTCTAATATCCACCTTTCTTTCTTTCTTACAACCAACCACCACGAATGAGTTCATCGTGACATTACTATTTGTGCACAATCACTTGCAATATACTTCCATTATGTTTTCTTATCAGCTCTTTTCCATCAGTTTTTCTCTCCCTTCCCCTTCACTCCCCCCCCCCCCCCGCTTTTATTTTTTCTTAGATTGGATTTGTACCTGTAGGAAACGGCATCACAGATTTGTAGCTACGAAAAATGACGCCGCAGCAGATGACTGAAGTGGATTCTCCCAGATGTGGGCTTTGTGGGTGAGTTATAATGGCAATCCCAAAGCTAGAGATGTAGGTTTGGTAGGTGCTCAAAACCAGGTGCCTTGCTGATGTGGTACCACACCCAGTCTGGAGGGATGCTGGCCAGTCCAAGCTTCGAAGCACGATACAGGGCAGAGTAGTGTGGGTGGATGCTGGGGGTGGGTCAGGCTCCGGCTGCCACCTCTGACTCCTTGGAGGAGCTCTTTTCCTCCCTGGCAGGTTGTGGCACACATCCTGTGACCACCAGCCATATGCCAACATTAATACGTGGCTCAGAGGTGCAGGAGGATGGAGTGCGCTGGTGGAAGGAGAGGGCTGTGCTCCTGCCTTGGGCAAAGTGCTGTGCTCTGCTTGTGATCAGGAACCAGCTGGAGATTATTGACTTCTTGTGGACCCTGAGGAGTTGCCTTTTCCACCTCCAAGTCTTATGGGTTGTAAAAGCTCCTCCTTTACAGCATAGCATGGGAAGGGAAATGCTGAGGGCTGCAGCTCTTCCCAGGAGGAATAAAAGCAAGTTTAGCAGTTGAATGGGGTTGCCTCTCCTATTTCTCTTTTCGTCCAGCTAATCAGTGTTGTGTGGTAAAACCGTGATGGGCGCTCACCCTCCCACTCGGGAGAAGAGCGGAATCAGGTATGCAGCTGGAAGGTGCAGATGTTTTATACGCACACAGCTTGAAGATTGAAAGCCAAAAATTTCCTTCTTTGGAAATAGATTTTCCCACTACCTGAAAAACAGAAGTTGGTTTTTGCGTTTGTGGGGTTTTCCTCTTGTTTCCCCCCCCTTTGCCCTTTTGGGGATTTGTTATCTTTCTTCCCCTTTTTTCTTCCACCTTAAAAAAATTCTTACCTGAATTCATTAAAGAAAAGTATGGCTCCACAGAGAGCAAAACTAGCAATCTTGAGAATGTAAGCTGTGTTTTAAACAGCACGCTTGCCTCTGCTGTACAAAGGAACTCAAGGAAAACAGCTCTGTATACTAGAAAAGATTATGGAGAGGTCTTAAAAGAAAAAAAACACCCACAGAAATCTCCCCAATCAGGCAACCAAGCCCACAAACCAGACCAGAATTGGTTTTATTACTGGGGGAGAGTAATATTTTGAGGAAATTAGTGTATTTTTCTGGACTTTTTGCTGTGGAAAATCATCTTTGTCAAATACATAAGAAGATATAATGAAATGAGCCTTTAGAAAGACAAAGGAGGACAGGAAATCCTCCTTTCTGAGCCATACATCATTAACAGTTTGGCCAGACCACCCTGTTCTCTCTGCCCCTGAAGGTGCCTGCTCAACAGCCCTGGGCATCTCTCTGTTTCCTGTTGGAACTTTGGACAGAGAGGTAGGGCAAAGGGTAAATACAAGTTAAGGGAAGGATTGAGGACATGAAACAAAAAATGCTATTAGAGTTGATGATTCCTTAACGTGATTGAATGATCAAACCTAAAAACAGGAAAGAAGAAGGAAAGTAACGCACTTGTCCTGGACTGTAGCCCCTTGAAACAAGTACCTGAGTAATACCGACTTCTCATGGCCTTATCCCTCCTTTGGTTTAGCTTAGGCACACTTCCAGCCCCTTCAGCATGATGTTAACCTGGCGGAGCTAAACTGGATAGTTTGGGATATCCCAGTATTGTGAAGGGGAGATGTTGGTACAGGTCCTGACTTGCAGCCAGCCCAGCACATCCTCTTCTGCTGCTGGGTGGCAGGAAAGCTGCACTGTTGCCAAAGCGAACTGACAGTACCATGTTGCAGAGTTGCCCCACAGGTGGCATTCCTGTCGATAAGCTTGGAGCTCAGATGCTGCAGGCAGCCATTCTCAGCTGTCCTGATGATAGCGGTATCCTGAGGACACATAGGACAATTCTTTTATATCCATCAAGAGGAAGGTTGTTCAGGTGTTTAACATACTGGTTTGTGAAATATGGGATTTCGGTTCATGCGGTATTGAAGATTTTTGATGTTATTTCTGTGCTGTAGTTCCACTGCTGTTGCTGAAAGCTTCTTTCCTCGCAGGCTGCTTTTTGCTGTCTGCGCAAATAGCATACTCATCCAGAGCAAGATCTTGTACTACGTGGATGCATAACTTTGGTTTGGAGTGAAGTATTTATTTGACCTTAGTATTATTCATATCCTTTCCCATTTCCACAGAACCACACTGGGTGGCTCTGGAGACCTGAGATGAGTCACTTGCGAAGAAAGATGTCCGTATTCTGAAGAAATGATACACAGGAGAAGCTTGGGAAGTGCTGCTCTACAGTGATTCCTCTTGGGAGTGGTGGAATAGCGGTACTGCAGGTCTGCTGCTCTGACAGGTACTCTCGGGCCTGTGATGGGTTAAGGGCTGGAGGTGAGATGCACTCATGCAGAGAGTGTTTCTGAAACACACATTTATGTAGTAACTTCTAGAGTAAAGCTGCAGATCCCTGCAGGTAGCAGCGTCTGGGGAGAACCCGCTAGCACTGCCAGGGCTCCAGTTTGGTTTAGTGATGCCACAGTCTGTTATGTGGGGCTAGCGTTCTGGTCCCGCATGAAGCGGACTAGAGTCACTGTGGGCAGCAAAGGGATGAGTGATGTAACTGGCATTTTTCTAGCTAGCCTGCTCTGGCTGCACTCAGAAACTCTGAAGGCATTACCGCTACTTTGCTGTTGTATTCAGCCTAGGAAAGACCTGTAATTGGACATGTTCGGATTGTAGCTGACTAAAACACCCAACCGAGGCTTCCGAGTTATGTGACTTCAGTCATCCCGTACTGCAGAGACTGCTACGTGCCGCATGTGACGGGGCATTTTTTCGGGCTCGGAGCAGGTCCTGCGCTTTGTCCCTGGTCCGGGATGTGGCACCCGCCCCTCTGGGTGCCACAAGGGGTCCCAGGGCACGGGCGGCGGCGACCTCCCACCGCCCAAGTCCCGCGGAGAGCCCGCTCTGGAGCGCCCCCCCGCCCCGCTCCCCGCTCACCTGCGCGGGCCCCGCTGCCGATGTCCGGGGCGGCAGCGCCGGCGGGGGGGGGGGGGGCAGCGACCCGCGGGGGAAGGAGA
>JANRGW010025552.1:0-18110 GCA_024733675.1 Psilopsiagon aymara
CATGGTTTAGTGTGAGGTGTCCCTGCCCATGGCAGGGGGGTTGGAACTAGATGATCTTCAGGTCCTTTCCAACCCTATCTATTCTATGATTCTATCATGGCTGATGAGTACAGCTGGACAAACTCTTCTCTGAGCTTCACAGAGCAATGAGAGAAGTGTCAGTGAATTTACACTTCCAAAACCAAGCGGAAAACATGACCTTTACTTAGTTCTAAGGGCTTTCTGTCTTGTGGATCTGAAGTTCTCTTTGCCTTAGTTGTCGCACTGACACTGTGACTTGGTTTTCCACCCTGAACAGGTAGTGCAGCAGATGCCTGCTCTCTGGACTTACTGTCCTTTCCCATAATGAGGGTATGCAAACTCTTAACAGTGTACACCGCAATAAAACTTAAAATAAAACAGTAAAAATCAAAACAAAACAAAATGCCATAAGAAGTCCAAAAATCCTGGTTTCTTGCTGGGTTTCCCATAGCTTCTGCATGGGATCATGCTTCACCTTTACCGTGGTGCTGCTCTTATTAAGCAAAGGCAGCTTATAAGTAACAATTCCATTACTTCTTTTTCTACATTACGCAAGACCACATTAGGAGCCTGCTGTGTGTGTTCAGGCAGAGCCAATCTGTTCTGCCTTGCACAGTCCAGGCATTACCTTCCCAAATGGCCCTGGGGAGTCTCAGACACCACCAGAGCTGCTCCACACAGCTCTTAGTGCCAGGAACACAGCACTGCACAAAGAGCACTTTGGAGGAAGATACCAAGCTGCTGTTATCCATGTCACCCTCCCATGCCCCAGAGACATCACAGGCATTTATGAATTGCAGGTACAAGCTGGTTTAGCACTGCATTTCTTTTAACCCCACCCTGCCTCGATTGCCCATTTCCCCCTTCCTTTTTCTTCCTCTTCCTCTTTTTCTCAAGACTACCTTCAGTGGTCTTGCATGCAACAAGCACATTGATTCCTCTTGGACTACCTATTCAACAAAAGGAAGGAGGGAAGAGAGGAAGAGGGAGTAACAGAGAATGGTAAAAATCCAGAGCCAAATGTGAGAGGCACAGCTATAATTCTTTATGAAGCAGCAGGTAAGATTGATTGTCAAGGGTCAAAAGGCTAGGTCAAACTCCGCTCATTCGTC
This sequence comes from Psilopsiagon aymara, assembly GCA_024733675.1. Taxonomy (NCBI): domain Eukaryota; kingdom Metazoa; phylum Chordata; class Aves; order Psittaciformes; family Psittacidae; genus Psilopsiagon; species Psilopsiagon aymara. Next base: position 1,134 of record JANRGW010025552.1, read on the forward strand.
AGCTGAATGTCATTTTTGTTTTCCCTGTCACCAGATAGCTTTAAAAAAATTGCAACTCCTTCCTCATTATCTGGGACTTGGCTGCTTTCCTGCCATCCAGTATTAATGAAACTGTGCTTCAAGCCTGGCCTTCATCTTTGGGGTTCTTCTTCATGTACTTCTTTCCCTTTCTTAAGTACTACAGAGCGAGGACAATTTTAAAGATCGTTTTCTTGCCCAGAGAGGTTGGAAAATTGCCGCTACAGTGAGAGTGATTTGAAAACATACATGCAATATAAACGTCTGAATGAACAAAAATGTAATTAAATCGTAGCAGGTCCAGAGCCCACATAGCGATGTAATTGAATCATGGTTAAATCCGTGCACCTCATATGGAATCCATAAAAAAAACAACACAAGACCATATTTTGAAATCATCTATGAGGAAAAAAAGTAACTTTTTTTTGTTATAATTACAAGATGCGCACCACTGGAATAATGCTAATACTGAAATTATCCATTGATTTACTGTGAATGTGATTTATATTTGCCTGATTCTGGTAAAAGCATAGCCAATAATTCACTAAAGAAGAACTAAATGTCTAAATTAATTGATGTTAAATTACACCTATGTGGTGAAGTTTCAGATGGCCTGAAATGGGATGCCCCTTCAAGACCACAGCTGGTGATCCAAAGATGCTTCCTCAAATTAAAACATTTGGTGCCAAAGGTAAGTTTAGGTGTACGTATGCTCTTGTCCATTTATATAAAAGCAATACTCTTGTGTTTATTGAGTGCTTTTCACAAGGGGATCTCAGGGTAAATGACACAAATAATTAAACCTCTTCTAAAGCCTATCCATAGGAGGACTGCCTCTGTGTTTAGAGAATCAGGAACCCTTTGGTGACAGAATGAGAGGATTTACTAAATTAATTTTCATTAAACCCTTTGCTGCACAGGGTGATTTAAATATGTTGACTAATTGATATAATACCTCCTCTTAGCTAGAAAATGACCTTTTAAAAAATTTATAATCACTCCTGGGCAAAAATATCCTGAAATCCTGTGCTAAATCTGCATGGAATAACATTTCACAGTAGTCTGATTTCCCTGCCCAAGCAAACATGGTGACTTCAGCGAAACTATCTGCACGAATGGCATCTCAGACTGGAGACAGAAGCTGTTTTGTGAAGACAAATCAGTTTTAACTGTTAAAAGAAGAAAAAAATGAATGACAAGTCAAAAAGAAAAGGTTCTGATTTCAAAATACTTAGCGAACTCTGCACCTTTAACTTGGGAGAGCTATTACAAGGCTTGGCTGCTGTAGGAAAATAAGCAAGTCTCTGCTTCCAACTGCAGGTGAAAGATAATACCCATTTAAATTGTACAGAATTCAGCTCGCAGAGTAGTGGATCACAGAATTACTTAAAGACAAGAGGTCCACATGTGGACAGTAATTAATCAATCCAAATTTTAAGAGCACCAGGCTCTCCTGTGATATTTGACAGCAGTGGTGTTTAGTTTTTTGACCTGTGTTTTCAGGGCATTAAAAATATCACGTGCTTCTAAAATGTTGGCCAAACCAGTTCAGTTTTCACTAACTCCCAATGACAATAAAATTAGAGGAAATTTCAACTGAAAAAAAAGGAGCAAAGTGAAGGGAAACAAAGACAGAAACCATTTTTATTATATTCTTATTGCAAAGCCAAATTTTCCTTCAGGATGTTGTTCTTTACTCCACATTTCCAGTGGAAACACAATCCGAAATTTCAATTGAGATCAGATGAGGATGGCAACAATTCAAATTTAAATAGTGGTCTTGTTGTTAAACTAGTTTTGCTTATGCTACTGTTTTTCTAGCCATACTACAGTGTGCACATCCTTCTGCATGTGTGCTGCAGTGTATCAGTTTAAAACCTGGAGTGGCTCCACATCCCTGATGTGGGAAGCAGCACTGAGGGATCAGGCCAAGCACATGGATATATGTAACTGGAAAAAAAGAGTTGGGTGCTGTCTAGGAGAGGCTCTTTTTGCTATGCAAAATGACTGATTCTGAGATCCCAGCTGGGTTTTGCATGAGGCCTTGTTCACTGAAATATTAATAGATGACATTTAGCTAAAGAGTACATCAGAACCATGATACTGTGCTGAGAACTGCCACCATAAACACATTTTACTTGTTCAAATGAATACTAATTTGTAGCAAGCTGTTGCTAAACTGCCATGCTTCCTCCTGATAGCTACAGCCTTTCCTACTACTCACAGCTCTTTGGAGTTACACAGCTTGGTTTTTTGGTCACAGCTAGCACAGAAAACAGCTGAGGAGGCAGGGAGCCCTTCTCTGCCACTCACATGGGAGCAGGGAGCATGGAGAAGCCCCTGTGGATATAACACAGGCAGGTGCTTTCTTCAATGGTGATGCAGCAGTGAAGAATGCAGACTCTTCTGGCAATGATGCACATTGTGAAGCCCTTCTTCAGGTGTGGTACACCCCAAACTCTGTAAGTGCCTTTCAGCACTGCTCTCCTCAGTTCGCTGAGGAACATTTGTTAACTATGTGGATCCCCACAATAAAGGCTAATTTTTCATGAAGGAGAGCAGATGGTATGTGTGCCTTCACTGAAAGTCAGCCAGTTCACCCATAATACACTTTGCTCTTTCTTACTCTGAACCTTTGCTCCCTCCTTTCTCAAAAAAAATTACCTTTCCATTTCCTTTTTGCTTATATTTTTTTCCACCTCTTTTTCCTTTCATTCTGTGACTCCTCAGGGTTCCCTTTATGGATTCACTGTAGACCACCATCAGACAGCCTCTTTACAACTCATTGCATGAAACTGAACCATATGAGTGAATAGCAGTTGAATTCCTCTCAATTTTGGCAATAGCAGTTTGAAGGCTGCCCACTGAGATTTATTTCTAGAAAATTTCAATGTTATTTTGAGCATCAGTTTTACTGAGAGACAATGAGCTAAATTTTTGTTTCATCTGCCTGAGGTCTCTTACATGCTTTTTGGCCTTTCAATTGTATAATTAATACAGAAGGAGAAGACTATAGTAAGCTGATATATGTTTGAACAGGATACTAGTAGCACTTTGTTCATCACTGCATTAATCAGACATCAGTGACATTTCTCCTGCAGGCTGACCCTACCTGCCTGGTTCTTCCATGTGATTTTTAACACTGATGTTTATGTAACTTAAAACCATTTCTAAGCAGACTTTTCCTTGCAGAACTTTCCCCTCTCAACACCACTTTCTCTCTTTTGCTGTTTTCTGCAGTATTATGATGAGTTGCTAACAGCTTTGTTGTTACAACATGAACTTTTTTATTATTGACTTTATTCTTCTACTTAGCTGTGCGTCAGCTTTACACATTTTGCAGATCTGCTTAACACAAAATACCATCTCTTTTTCCTGTCATCAGTGATATGCTGAGCCTGGTTTTATGTTGAGTACCTTTTCACCCCCTCTGAATATGGCATCCCATCTCATCTCCAACCCCTCTTCCTAACTCACATCTTTTGTGGTTTTCTGCTTTTAGAATATTTGAGATTTGGAACCTGCACTGACATTTCTATTCTCTCCTGACTGTGTATTCCGTTCTTTAAGGTTTACATTTTCTTCATGAAATTTACATAAACCTGTCAGCCCAGCATTTTTACAGCTCTCTTTTTACACTCATTACTTGGGCCTGATACTATCTTTATGTCTTCTGTCTAATATCCCACGATGAACCCCAGGTTTATGGCAAAACAACATAAAAAGACATATATATGTTCTGATCATGCTGATTTATCTTTCAATAGCTCACTTCCTTCTGTGATTGTGCTTAGGAGTCCTCAAGACAGACTTAAAATTCTACATCATGAATTCTGCAAATGAATCCAGAAGTGGATTTTTCTAAGAAAAACATTTAAGGAACCAACGAGCATAGACTTTGCAAGACAAGCTCTAGAAAGAAATAAACGTGTGCTGTGAGCAGCCAGCAATATAGAACTACTAACTGTTTGGTGTTAAAAGAGGCCAGAAGTATGCAAAACCGCAACAAAATGAGCTTTGATAGCAATATGGGCCCTGAAAAGGAGGTGTTTGACAGCCTGCCTCTAAGCTTGGCTTTGGTGAAAGCTCCACATATATAACCAATGGCTGGCAAACTCGAAGCTCTTCCCCCAGCTTCACAGCAAAAAAAGGTATACAGAAATTAAAAGATCTAAAAGGCAAACAGGGATTCTTCCCACTCCAACTTATTGCTGCTCCTCAGATTCACACATCTGAAAGCAACTTCTACCTATGTATGAGAGAAAAAAGCAGCTCTTTCTTGCAGCTGCAGGCTGTGGGGAAGTGCACAATAGGGCAAAGGACTATAGATACCGCTTCACTGCATTTAACATCATTCTATGGCACTGAATTGAAAGATCTCTAAATACTGAAACCGTGAGCCAGATGATGCAATTATCACTTGAGCGTAATTCCTATTCACTGAAGGAAATTTGCCTGAGTAAGAAGTGCAGGAACTTACTTGTTACAAGATTATTTTTTATGCCTCACATGTATCATGAGTAGCTGTGGCAATCAACTACATAAAAAATCATTTAGAGAAAGATCATGGACAGAAATGATTTCTTAGAATTGGGGTGTAAGGCTTTATAAGAACTTTAATGTAGACAGCTGTGAATTGTATGAATTTGTCTCTTTCATTTTAGCATTAAATGGAGATTTAATATGACTGCTTTCATTTGTCACACATGCACATAAGCAAGGCTAAAGGACTAATATACAGCGATCTGAATTAGATTTCTTCAACAGGAAGCTTTGCATTTCTGCAGGCGTAGCGATACCACTGTTTTAAGAAATGAGGATCAAATTAAATGTTTTCTGCCTTAATGGTGTTGCCAACAGTGTCAGTAAATTTATGAACAGTTTATAGTTTTAACTGTCCTCCTGACAGTGGGTCATGTGTGCATTAAAGTAGTCATAATAACCTGTCAGTAAAAATTTCCTGTAGCACATTCATAGGAAGAAATGTCTGCAAGTTGAGCGTCTCGCTTATGCACTGGCAGAACAGTTTCTCCTATGAAGTGGTACAGCCAATTCCTCCAAACAATAATTTCAGGTTGATCTGATGTGCTAACTGGGATTTTAAGGGTTCTTTTATTTCCAGAATTCACCAAATACCACTTATAAAGCACAGTCATTGGAAACAAATTTGCTTACTCTTGCCTCTAGATCTTGCCCCCATCTCTTGTTAGAAATAAACAGCTACCAATATTTGACTTACGTGTAATTATTTATACTGGGTAGTATAGATAATTAACAATTCATTCAACATTCCTGAAGCCTGCCAGCCAGCGCGTTGTCATTGCAGCTACAACTTCCTCAGGATTCATATGTCCCCATGTTCCCTTCCCCTGTTTGAGCTGCTCTTGCTCTCCATGCAGTAAGCTTACCTCGGCAGGACCAGGCCCACCACTAAGCTCTCGCTGTTTAACCTCATCAAGCAGAATGGTTTCTGGGCCTGCATCCACCCATGAGTCACCTAACAGAGTACTGAAATCCCAAATACCCATCAGTCATTACTAGTCCCACTTGTCCCTCCTAGTGGGGCACAGCACCAGCAAGGGCAGCAGCAATCCTAACTGTAGTGCTCATTCACTAAACAGATCTGGGGAAACAACATTTCGCTTCTCCCTCTTACTAGCATAAGAAACATAGAAAATGGGAGGGACAGCATTCAGTTCTGAAGTTTTCTGCAGCGAGACATCACTTGCTGGGATTTTGGGAGAGAATACTTCTCTCACATACACACACTGGCTAAAGTGTAAGATTCATGTGTACCTTTGGAAGGAAGAATTGCCTCAGTTTACTCAGACCATTACACAGAGTGGATAACACAGTCACACAGAGAGTTTGTTGACGCCTTATTTCAGAAGGCAGCGTTAATGCTGTGGTCAAGGCAAGCCCAAAGAAGGTGGCCCCAGTATCCCTGCTAATGAGCATCCTCTCTCATACTAACAAAATGAAGGTTACATGCTTCTATTTCAACAAAAATGCTGCAAACTTACTTTTCCCTGTGCAACGACCTTCTGCAAGAGACAGGCAGGTAGAGCATTTAAATGAGGTTTCAAAAGTTACAGGCTGAGTGCCTGCCTTTCTATGCCTTTGTTTAAAAATCATGAACAAGTCCAACCTGAAATAGCCACTGATAAGACACCCTTCCAGGAGAGCGACAAAAATCAGCTAAATGTGTATAAACAATTGCATAAAGACATGCAAGGGGAGGGTATTTCTCTCTTAACTCCAAATGGAAGTTTAATATGTTGGGACCAAAACACAAAGACTGTCCTGATTCCAGTCCTACAGCTAATGCCTCCATTAGTCAAACCTGTGTTTGCTCTGGACACCAGAAATTCAATCCACACAGCCAAGTACAAATTAGCTAACTTTGTATCTAATTATTGGTAAAGTTATTAAGCACATATCCTGGCTGTAAGAACATGAACCCCGAGCATACCTCCACTGAGTTTAAACAGACTATTTATAAACTTAAATACATGTTAAATAACATTCTGGATAGATGCTTAAAGACACCAATTACAAAAAAATGTGGCCTTTGTTTCTATTGAAACCAAACTTCATTCTCAACTTGTTATTCATGTTATATATAAATTCCTCCTCCTTTTGTTAAATGACAGTTCACTCATTCCTATGTTCTCGCTTTCACTGTGCATTAAGTACATAATCTTTAAGGTATGTAGAGTGATTTCTAAATATTTTCATGTTACGTTTAATTTAGAATGTTTTATCCTCTGTATGTAGTTCGGAGTTTTATATCTTATTGTCTTGTTTTTACCTATATTGAATTTAATCCTCTGGTGCACTGCCCAGTTACACAGTTCTAGTAGCAGCGATGGGGCAAGGAGGAAAAACAACACCCTGGAACAATGACCTGCTAGGAGTGCACTCTAAATAACTGTTATTATTACTTTCACAATTATGTAAATGTAAACTTCTTAGCATATTCAGCAAAATACAGAAGGGAAGCACTTGATAAAACTTGGTAAGTTTAAATACAGAGGTCTATACAAGTTTTATTATTCAAGTTGAGGTTCAGTCTGTTCTTTACAGAACTGAACTAATTCAATACAAAACTTTTAATTAAGAGTGTCCTCCAACTGGGTATTGTTGGCACACAGATTTCTATGCAGCATGTACCTGTTGATCAGAATGATACCCATATCCAGGAAGATAACTATCGGAACAATAATGGACAGGCCACAGCAAGAGCCAGTGGAATAAAATGTTCCCATAATTAAAAAAAAGAAGTATCAATAGTTCCTCTATATTCAGGACAAGTGGGAGGACAGAACCATGCTAATAATTATTCTGGGAGGCTACAGGATACTTGGTGCGGATGAGTTTTCTGGCCTTCCCATGTTATGCTATTCACTGTATTGCATATCTCATGCTATCCAAACCATAAGCTCATTTACCCTGCTCCTGCTACTCTAGATAGAATAGCAGGCATCAAGCCTTCATAAAGCAATTGTTTCCTATTGCTTTTTAATATTTTGTTCTTCTCGGAGCAGCCACTGGGATACATTAAATGGAAAGCTGACATACCTAAACTTAATGAAAAGGACTGTCCTTTCCTGTGGCAGCTGGTGCTGGGGAGAGGGTTACAGTCTACACAACAGCTTAAACAGATGTTGCAAATTTCTGCAAAGCAGCTGATGCTTCTTTTCAAACACCAACCTAGGGCCTACCTGCAGGATCTGATATTGCTGTCTGCACACAGAAGCAACAGACTTGTATATCTCGTCTGTTTATTCTTCCCCTCCCTCCTGTTCTCCCTCTTTACAGCACTTACTAATCTCAGTGAATTTTTTTTTTGCTCCTGGTCTCTTCTACGTATCCTTGCCCAGAGCAGCTGGATCTGCTCTGAAACTTATCTCTGTTTCTGCTCCTGCACTGCTCCTCCCTTGCTGCATGCTTCGGGTTGTAGATGTATGTCAGAAATGTTAATAAATCACTAATAAAGATACATCTCCAAGTAAAACCTGTACAGTCATGACGACAAGACATCCTTGATCAGCCCCACTCTGATATATCCATCTGCACAGCTTCATCCATTTGTACATCCTGCGTTTAGGGTCTTATCCTGCAGTCAATTCTTACATGAAAAATTTATCAGTGAGATTACTGTCAGATATCATTTTCTGAAGGAGGTCAATGCTGGAGACTGGACATTAAGGTAGATGGATTCCTGGCCCAATGCAGTGTGGCAATTTCTGTATCCTTAGACTCACAAAACAACTCACTTTTCAGCTAGAATGGTGCTTTACTGCCACGGCAGTCTGCCAGGCTGAACTTATGGAAGTTGCTGTCCTATTGCATGTGACTGAAAATGCTTTAGGATACTACATACCTAACACTTTGGTGTGCACTTAACAGAAGAACTATGGTAGGTCTGTTCCCTGCCTCATCAGACCTTGGTTGATGATATAAAGGGTACAGCCAGGAAGCTGTCCCAAATTTACTTTTTTCTCTTTCCTTACAGAATTTACCCTATGGCTCTGACCATTCACATAATAGGAATTACAGAGATCATATGTAGGCACAGTTGTTACGGTACACTGAGTTGGTCAGCTGTGAAACAATTATTGGGCTTTATGACTCCTTTTCCAGGTACAGAAGAACTTCACGCTAAGGAGTGATCAGGCTAGTTGCCCTTTTTCAGCTTTGAAGTAACAAAATCACATTTCTTGCATATTGCAGAATAGCTGTATTCCAAGAAAAGCCCAGTAACACACAGTAAATAAATACCTGAACCCCTTCCTTCTATTATTACTGAAAATTATTCCCTGGGAAAGTCATTCCCAATGTGAATACTTCCCAGTGCAGTATTGTCCTTACTGAGAACATGGATATCGTATCAACAGGAACGCTGCAAGAGACTGCTCCAGCAAGAAAAAGGAAAGAGCACAGAGATCTTGCAGCTGTAATAATTCAGTCACCTATGGAACAGCACCTGCAGCATCCCTTTTGCTGGCAGAATATTAAGAATCAGTGCTTGCCATATAATTTTGTGGCTATGAAATCATTCCCTGGATGCAGGAAAATATTTACAGCACCAGCTGAACAAAAAGCACATGACCCAAGCTTTTCAAGCAGGTGAATTCCCTCCAACCTGTCTGTACAGACTAGCACAAATGATGCATCACCTGCCTGGTGCTGAGACACATTAGGTGCTTGGCAGGTGGAAGACGGCATATTGGTTTGCATGGAGCATTGGAATTGACCCTTCAAAGCCTGAAACTATTTGTTCTTTGGTTTACAACCCAACCTAGTAATGAAATAGCAACTTGTGGGAGCCCTTGCTACATTAATCATATTTTTGTGTGGTAACAGACACTGGATGCCTGATCGCTGCTGTATCATAGCTCAGGTTGGTATTAAAGCAAAAGCACAGGGATCTTGATCTATTGCGCCAGCTTCAAACAGCTGATAATTTTCTCTTTTTCCACACAATATTCCTTAGCTTTGCATCACATTCTGTTTCCAGCCTCCTTCCCTGTGGTGGTTCAGGACCTATGTTAATTACATTGATGGAGAAGACTGCATTCTTGCAGTGTGGCACAGTTACCACCTTAATTACTTGCTGCTTTCCTTATGTTCTTACTGTTTTTCTTTCTTGCTCCTAACAAATTTCATGGGTTTTACCCAGCTCTTTTTGGTTGGTTGCATTCACTGTTATACCTTCAGCTATAGCCTCTAAGCTCATGATTCCTGAAGAGACTTCTCTCTTGCCCCATCACATTCCATTCAATCTGCCCTATCTTCCCTCTTTCTGGGGCCCTTTTTGTTCTTACAGGTTTACTATCTGCAGAACATACGATAGACCTGGAGTCATAAACAGGCATGATATTTGCAGAGAAATAAAAGGACAGATTCCTGCCATGAGGAACTTAGAGTGTAAAAATGACTTCCCTAATTCTTCTCTTTTTCTGTCAAGACTATCGCCACGATCCCTTCTCCTCAGGCCTCCAATGTAATCTCTAATTGTTCTCTGCCCTGGAAAGAAGATTTTATTTATGACTGACCTTCATAATTTGCTTCCATCCTCAGTGGGAAGAAGCACCTTCTTTGTCTCTCTCTTTCTGACTACTTGTAACTATGTTCTGGTCTGCTTCATCCTGTCTATTTTCCCTGCAGCTCAGGAGGATTCTCCAAAATCAGCTGCTGCTGCTCTCCCCTCTCATGAATCATCTCACTTCACCTCTCTACTTCCACACCAAGTTCATGTCTCTCCTTATTTTCAAATCTCTCCTTGTGCTTGACTCAAATGTTAAACTTGTTTTTCTTCAACATCTCCTATTCAGCTCTTGCCATTCAGAAATCTTTTCAGCCTTTTTCCCCTCCTAGTTCTGGTTTCTCGGTTTCTCACCTTCTAGTCACCTGCCCTGGTTCTGGATCAGTTACCTAGTGATTGTTGCGTACTAAGTTTCCTGCTTTCACTCAGGAAACTCCTAAATACTCCCCCCGCTTTGTGAAGCTACAAATGAGACGGTCCACACCTCACCTCATGTCCATCCTTCTTTACTCTTCTACAAGGGTCAACCACTTTCTGTAACTACAATATGAACTGTACTGTACACATCTGTGGGTTCTTTTTCTGGAGCTGCCAAAGTTGCTATGGTTTCAAAATAGTTAGGATGCCTCTTTCTTTAAATTTATGGAATCTCAGTCCTGCTCTTTGTTTGATGCAGTGTAAAGGCTGTAAACTGCTTTATGGAAACAATGCTGCATAACACAAATAACTAAAAATGACAAGCAAAAATAAGCAACAGAGAATATACTTGCACTTGGACTATGGTGTAAACTTCATATATAATTAGTATTAGTCTTCACCATAGTCGTGATGTCATTACAGAAACACATAATTAAATCCACAGTTAAGTGATTCTACAGCCTGAATCACAATCAAGCATCAGCAAGTGCTGAATTACATCAAATGATGTGACATGGTAAAACACTTCAGAACATGCTTAACTTCAGTTACAATTTCCTTATAACTTCAATTTCCATGCATTGTAGCTATCTGCTCATTATAAAAGCCCTGGTAGGAGTCTATTGTAAACCAACAAGTCACGGCAGGATGCTTTTGCCAGGTGTATTTGGATTTCATATATGAAGGGAGGGAGGAAATGGACGGAGGAAGTGACAAGTTATAGGATAAATAAAGTGCATAGGAAAAACATGATGAAAAATCATCATTTGATGATTAACAGACACTATTAAGATAAAAAGACAGTTTTAACTAAAATTCTGTCCCCGTTTAACAGAAAATCAAAGAAAGAAATAAGAGAAAAACCCAAATATATATCAAATGGGAAAAAAATGAAAGCAATTCGTCTAAAGTCAACTTGTTTTGCAAATAATTAGTGTGATAAATGAGAATACCCAGGGAAAATTATGACAGGCCTAAGAGCAACAGTAACATGTTTTTTTGTCAGCAGCAAATGAAGTCCAGTAATGTACCAGGTCCATTAGACAAAGGTAGTTAAAATGGTTAAAATTAAGCAGAAAAAACAGAACTGTTCTGTAAATAAGAGAGATGCTAACCTGACTTCATTCCCGAGAAAGATAACGAAAAAGGCTACACCTTGGATTCTCTTAATTAAGAAATGGGAATATAAATAGTGCCAATCAATGTGGCTTTATGAAAAACAGGCTTAGTTGGACAGGCCTGAGACTACAGTCTTCATGAGAGCGACAAGTTTGCTGGACAAAGAAATTGTGATGACATGAACTTCTTAGATTTCCTTTATAGAAAATCAGGGGTATACCATAACAATACAGCACATGTCAGATGGATTAAGAACTATCTAACTGACAGTTTGCCACTTGGGCATACATCTCTGAAAGGGGCATTTTTAACAGACTCTGCATGGATCAAAAGTAGATACAGAAGAACATGACTGCTGCAATGCCCAAAGGGGTTTACATTTTCTCTTATAACATTTAATATTTTAATCCCACAAGTGAATATATAACCACTGAAGCAAAATGGCAAATATTGTGAGGAACTGAGAAGACCTAAAAAGTAATCTGACACAGCTGGTAAGCTGGGTCCAAATCCATTTTAACACAGCACAAAATGTACAACGATATACCAATAGACAAGGTAAGAAGATGTATATCCAAATGAAGAACTGCCTCTTGCAAACTAAAGCTGTTTGTTTTAATGCATTACAGAGCTTCCAGGACATAGTTACATCCCAAAGAAACATAAGAATAAGAAACATCATATGCAAGAGCGCAAGAATAATGTTACTGCCGTATCAAAGCCACTGATGAGAAAGGTACTGAGTGCTGCATTAAGTTCCAATAACCAAACAAAAGCAAAGTTCTGAAGAAGTTCTTGAAAAATAGAAGAGGTATGGTGAAGAGCTGCTAAAACTGTGAGAGAAAGTGCACTGCGACAGGCTGAAAAAGCTTGACTTCAAGTCATCTGAAACAAACCCAAGCAAACAGTGAGTGAGGTCATTTGATTTCACTAAGAGATCCCTCGAGGCAGGCAAAAGAACCTGAATTTTAGGTATATACAATCAAGAAATTAAGCACCCTGTAAGCAATGAAGGCCACTGCAAAAAAAAAGATCTCTGGAAAACAGTAGATTTTCCCCATTGTTTTGAATTCAGTGATGTGATACTTTTCTCCAAGAAAGACAGCAGCTTGACTCCAGAGTCTGCTGGGTGAAAAGTAGGAATATCTGGGACAAACAAATATCTCTCTTAGTTCTAAACACCTGAAATTATAAACCAAAATGGACTCTGAAGTATACTTCTTGGATAAGAAAGCATATATCATGTGCACCCAACAACAAAATGCAAGACAAGCAACATTTTAGAGCAGAAAAGTAAGTCTCTTCAAAATCTAATGTGGATTTTCTGTTTGCTATACAGTTTGTGAGGAAGAATTTGAATATCGGTTTGTGGAAATCAGGGTGTTGTGGAAATCAGGACGCTGAGACTGTTCTACAGTTCTCATTGCTAAATCACTGAATTAACTTCATGGGAAAGAGGTTTTTCCATTGATTTTTGAGTAACCATCATATTATATCTCTAATTCTCTAGGCTTATAAAGTGTTTTGAAAATTGCTAAAACCTAGCACACATCACTTCCTTTCCTCTAAACTTCTTCAGTTATGGGATAAGGCAGACAGGACCAGGTGACTTGTGTGTTCCTGAATGCGCAGATGTATTATCTGCTTAACTGCATGTACTGCTTTCTCTTACTCCTACTAAAAGGCTGTCTAACAGTTCAGGAGCTGATTACCACCTTCGCTTCTTAGTAGATATATCCTGTTCGCTATAAGCCCATGATAGTTATCTGTTGTTTAGCTTGCTATGCTCTCCTGCTTGACAGTCCCCCCATTACCCTCCTGATGTACTGTAAAGTTGAATGCACTGCAGGATTTTATTGTTACAGTTTTGTGGGGAAAAACAAGAATTGACTAGATACTGAATATAAAAGTAAGCAGTATTGTCCTTAAAGCTTTGAGTACTTCAAAAGCATGGAGAAATAATAAATTTAAATCTGCAGCAGCCAGTTGCCATTACAGGCTGCTAAGGCGGTTCTTAGGCTGCAGGCATGCTTTCATGTTGCCTGGTGTAAATATGCATGTATTTCTGAAGGAAAAGATGCTTCTTCCCAGCTGTACATGTCTGCTGAGTCTCTATAGATAAACCTAGAGAAGTTTGCCATGGGGTTTGATTCCAGGGGACATTCGATATTACTGTTCCCTGGCTGACTTTGGTAAAGCCTTGGGTTGTTCTCCCCTCAGAAACGATGCTGACTTTACAGCTCTGCAAATGAAGTGTTTGCTGTACCAGGCAGGGGGATAAGAAGTGAAAGGTCATGAAGAAGTTTGTCCTTGAGAAAACACCAGTTTAGACCAATGCCCATATACATTTCTTCTGAGATGGCTAATTACTGTCAATAATGACTTGGAATTTTTTGGTAACCCAGATATTCATTTTCTCGGAACTGGATAAGTTCGCCTGATGTAGACCAGTATCTGTTCCTGGCCTCATAATTGCATCAGCACAGGCACACTTCAAACTAATAGTGGTATCTTATTTTGCTAATTCACTAATTCAGTAATCACACTTTCTTTGACGCTATAAGATCAAATTAGATTGTCCAGACAACAATATTAATAATGATGTGTGCGAAAATTCAGAGGGACCTTCGTGGTTGAATCTTGCATGTTTATCCAGAATAGGAGCCTATTATCCCTATGGTTTCTGTATTACTATATAGAGAAAATGCCATACAGTGACTTTGTTATAAACTTAGTGTGATATTAACATTGATACAAATTCCACAATGAAGCAGAGAGCAGAAAGAAATAAAAAAATTACTCAGCCTTAGCTTTTTAATTAAGAATTGAGATTTGCAGTAAAATCCAGCACCATCGCTTCTCACAGTGGTCGCTTGCCACCTGAGAAATACCAGGCTGCCTCACTCCATTGTCTTACCGGCACTGACTTAAAAATGACTTGTAGAAAATCTCTATTTGGTACCTGAAGAGTTAATCAAACCTTAGCTGATCTGAGGGAGTTCTTCCCTGCAGGTCCTCAGAGACAGTTGTAATTAATTTGATCTTCTCCAGTCATTAACTCAGATTCATAGTGAGCTCTCCACACACTGCTCTATTAATTCACTGGAGATCAGTTCTCAGGATTCATTTAGTTAAGCAGCACTGCTGGATTACATTTTAAAACCCTTTAAACTGGTTGTAATTGATGTCTGTTTATAGAAGCTTACTTTAATGGAGTCAACGTGAGATGAAAATCTACCATACTAGTCTAAGATAGTGCCTTGCTGCTTAAAGCCTGTCTCCAGAGTCATCCAGTTAAATAAGAGACTGCAAAATAAAACAAATTTCTCATTAATCACCAACCTATTCTTGGCATTTTTGAAATAGTTTTTGGTCCTCCTGACTGCTGGTACCTTGGAAACGAATCTTAAGTACATCTTCACTGTGCAACAACATACACATTTGTTAGGTATTAAGACTTGATCCTGAACCCAGCCAACAAAGCTCCTGCTGGCTTCAATGTAAGTCAACAAGGGTGAATGTAAAGAGCAACATTGTCTTCCATTAAAATCTCAATGCAGCCAGCACAATGGCTGTGCTTCTCACGTTCTTCGCAAAGTCCTGGAGCAACAAGACATGGACATTAGCGCTCTGAAGACAGCATTCTGCCGTTGTATAGCAATTAAAGCATAGGTCGGATAATGGCACTACAAGCTTAAATAGCTTGACTTTAATTTCTGTCTTCCAAGTACCAGCAGATAGCTACGGTAACAGCATTTAAAACAGAAAGTCTGAATATAAAGTCTAGTCAAGAATATACAGCTTGGAGCCACTTTTGAAGCAATATAAGACAAAGAGTGCTATTTATTATATTTCATGCAGAAGACTGGAAATTCAACCGATCCTCTGCGGGCCATTAGCTTTATGCATTCTGCTTCCACACTTGGACTGTCTCATACCTGGCCATCTCAAAGCAAAGATAGAGAAGCTTTGGTCTATCTATATCTATGTGGCTGGACCTAACCTCTGTAAAATGAGACAAAATACAACAGGTAATGTTTTTTGAAGTAGCTCATTGAACACAGAGTCCCTGTTTATGAGAAACTAATTTGAGACCACACACACCTGATTTTCTTTCCAAGCACTCAGATATTTTGCCTGAAATGAAGAACAATTTCAGGTGTTCATTTTCTCTGAAAATGAAACCCAAGCTCTCTTGGTCTGCCATCCAAAATCTGCAAACATCACAGACTAATATTCATCCATAAAATAAAACAGGGCTTTGTGTTGGTAAAGGTGACCACAGAAGAAAGATAAACCTATTATTAAGTTATCTCCTATTACATCTACTGTTATCTAGCGTTCATTTGTAACTTCTTCACAGGGCTGTTGTGAGGCTAAATTAATAGCTTTAAAAACTTGCAAGATCTTGGGTGGAAGATGCTATTTAAATGCAAAATCAAACCATTGGATGACATGGAGAAGAGATTCCTATCTTGCAGCACCCTTTTCTAGAATAATGTGCTTCAGACACCCCTGCTTTGTACACACACTGCAATGAAAAATCAGAGTTTTGGTAGGTCATTTTAGTAATGATAGTCTTAATATTCACAGGGCCAGATTCTCTTTTATTTTACAGGCAGCAGTTTTGTGCTGTTCTGCAGGTAAACCAGCACAGAAACGTCCCTCAATATGATGATTTTTTCCAGGCTATTTTATCTGCTAAGTTTCGCATGTACAGGGGAAAGATCATGTGTACCTTTTATAATCGAATGGTAAAGGAATGGAAAATACTGGATACACTCTTTTTCTCAAGCCCTAATTGCAGCAACATATTTACTCAGCATTGTTTAGGTCCACTCAGTCTCTCATACTTGAAGTATGGCTTGAGTGCAGAGGGACAGCATGTGCTTTCACAAGACGAGACAAATTGCAACAATCTTCTTTAATGTGATCTCATACCAGATGAGCTGAACAATACTAGCGGAAGCCAATGGCAAACCTGACTGTTTTCTGCCAAATAAAAGTGAGGTGGAAATGGAGGTCGGTTATTTTCTTGTTCTTGGTGATCGTGTTCTTGTCAGAAGTGAAAAGGAACTGGGGTGCTGCTCACAGCAAATGCAGTGGGTAATTTTGTTAAGTATATGGTATTCACTGCAGCTTACAATATACAAAAAATACCCCAACAGTGCTGTTTGATTCTCCAAGATGGGGAAGAATCTACAGGTAAAGCACAAGTAAGAAGCTGTAAAATATAAGGAGTTGGCTTGCACTTTTCTGTATTTACCTTTTATTTTAGTGGGATATGTTACCATATATCCTGGGCTGCATCAAAAGGAGCATGACCAGCAGGTTGAGGGAGGTGATCCTGCCCCTCTACTCTGCTCTCATGA
>JANRGW010025555.1:0-10822 GCA_024733675.1 Psilopsiagon aymara
CGCTTGGAGTACTGTGTGCAGTTCTGGTGTTCTCAACATAAAAAGGACGTGCAACTCTTGGAATAAGTCCAGAGGAGTGCCACGAGGACGATGAGGGGACTGGAGCACCTCCTGTCTGGAGATAGGATGAGAAAGTTGGGGCTGTTCAGCCTGGAGAACAGAAGTCTGCATGGAGACCTCACAGCAGCCTTCCAGTATATGAAGGGGGCCTATAGGGATGCTGAGGATGGACTCTTCATTAGTGATTGCAGTGACAGGACAAAGGATAGCAGGTTGTTGTGGCTTAAGCCCAGCTGGCAAGCCAGCACCACGCACCTGCTCGTTCATGCCCCACCTTCCTCCCCCCACTCCCAGAGGGATGGGGAGGAGAATCATAAGAACGTAACTCCCATGGGTTGAGATAAGAACAGGCCAGTAACTAAAGTATAACACAAAACCACTGTTGCTGCCAGCAATAATAATAATGGCAAGCAAAGCAACAAGGGAAGAGAATACAACCCTCACCACCTGCTGACTGATATCCAGTCCGACCAAGCAGTGATCTCACCCTTCCAGGTAACTGCCCCCAGTTTATACAGTGGGCATGATGTGCTGAGGTATGGAATACCCCTTTGACTACTTTGGGTCAGGTTTCCTGCCTCTGCTTCTTCCTGGCTTCTCCTCCTCCCTGGCAGAACATGAGACTCAGAAAGTCCTAGGTCAGAATAAGCATTACTGAGCAACGGCTAAAAACATCAGTGTTATCAGCATTGTTCTCAGGCTGAAAGTCAAAAGCACATCACTGTACCGGCTACTAAGAAAGAGAAAAATGGCTGCTACTGATGAACCTAGGACAGTATCCACCTGTTATTCCATACTATTCACTTCATGCTTGGTTCCCACACTTTTCAATATACCATCACTCTTCTCATATATGTATATACGTCCACACACACACAAAGAGAGAGATATCATTGCTTAGTTCATGGACCATAAAGCTGCTGAGTTCATCCAGTCCATGATGTTGGGCTCCATCTCTTGTAGCAGTCTTTCAGAGCAGGAGAGGCTGTGAGCAGTGCTGGATTGTTGCCTGCTGATGACACTCCAGAGCTTGTCTGGTAACTGCTGAGATAGTCTGGTTCTGCCAAAGTTCATTCTTTGTTGGAATGATGATCAGAGGGAAGTCAGGGCCAGTCGCTGGTGACCTGAAAATACCTAGTTGGTGGTCTACAAATGCGCTACATAGCAGGCAACAACATATAATTGAGTTCATTGGCTATTTTCCCCTAAAATCAAATCCCCTTGAGGTACACATCTGATTTCCCCTATTCCTGCATTACCCACAAAGTATATCTGGGTCGCTGAGCAAAAGCAATCCCACGAGTGGGTTTGCCTTTGCCTGAAGCAGGAATGACCCAGACTGTCTTCTCCAGCAAATCCTTTATGTGCTCCACATGAGCTTTATTCCTTTTTGCAGTATGTAAAGTTTTGACTGGTCTGGGCCAGTCCTGTCAGCAGATACTTTGGTGTTGACCAACCAGGTGTCTTTCTGTAAATGTGCATGCCAATATTTGAAGTTCCCACCACCCATTGATCTCAGTGTAGTTTTTAACAGCCCATTGAACTGTTCGATTTTCCCAGAGGCTGATGAGTATCAGAGGATGCGATATACCCAGTCAATGCCATGCTCTTTGGCCCAAGTATCTATAAGGTTGCTCTGAAAATGAGTCCAATTGTCTGACTCAGTTTTCTCTGGGGTGCTTTGTCGACACAAAATCTGTTTCTCAAGGCCCAGGATAGTGCTGCGGGCAGTGGAATGGGGCACAGTGTATGTTTCCAGTCATCCGGTGGCTGCTTCCACCATAGTAATCACATGGCGCTTGCCTTGGAGGGTTGGTGGGAGTGTGATATAATCAATCTGCCAGGCCTCCCCATATTTGTACTTCAGCCATCATCCTGAATGCTAAAGTAGCTTTAGTCTTTTGGCTTCCTTAATTGAAGCACATGTTTCACAGTTGTGAATAACCTGGCCAATAATGTCCATTGAGAAGTCCACCCCTCGATCATGAGCCCATCTGTATGTTGTATCTCCACCTTGATGGCCTGAAGTGTCATGGGCTCAGGGGGCGAAAATTAATTCACCCTTATGCTGCCAATCTGTGTCCATCTGAGCCACTTCAATCTTGGCAACTTTATCCACTTGTTGGCTGTTCTGGTGTTCCTCAGTGGCCTAACTGTTGGTTACATGAGCATCTACATCAAGTGCCTTCACTACCAGGCTCTGCACCCAGGCAGTGTTGTGTGCAGCAGCCCAGATGAGTTTACCTCTGTATCTGCTTTCATTGCTCTGCTTCCTTTGTTGCAACTACTCCACAAGACATTTACCACCTTCCATGAGTCAGTATATAGATAAAGTACGAGCTGCTTTTCTCATTCAGGAATGTCCAAGGCCAGCTGGACAGTTTTCACCTCTGCAAACAGATTTGAGTCACATTTTCCTTGAGCAGTTTCTGCAACTTGTCTTCAGGGACTCTGTACAGTCCATACAGCTGCCTTCCATCTCTGATGCTTTCAAAGAGTATGACAGGACCCATCAGTGAAAAAGACATATTGCTTTTCACTTTCTGACAGTTTATAATGTGATGGAGCCTCTTCAGCACACATCACCTCCTCCTCTGGTGACAGTCCAAAATCTTTGCCCTCCAGCCAGTCCATGATGACTTCTAGAATTCCTGGATGACTGGGATTTCCTATTCTAGCTTGTTGTGCAAGATCATGACACTTGCCATGTTTGTGAGCTCCTCAAATTTACCTTGACTTTGAAGAACCTACTAGTATAAGGTACTGTGTTCCACTGTGCATTAGTGAAAAGTCTTGATTCAACTACTTGAAAAGTTAGACAGAGTAGCTGTATAAAGCCCTGTAGCTTTCTCAGCCCTTTGAGTCCCACACTGGGCAACACAAAGAACTGTCGAAGTTTAAGCCCAGCTGGCAAATCAGAACCATGCAGCCGGTTGCTCATTTCCCACTGACCCGGCTTCCTCCCCCTACTCCCAGGGGGATGGGGAGGAGAATCAAATAATGAAACTCCCATGGGTTGAGACACGAACAGGCCAGTAACTAAGTTATAACTCAAAACCACTGCTGCTACCAATAATAATAATGAAAAGCGAAACAACAAGGAGAGAGAATGCAGCTGCTCAACACCCACTGACTGATGCCCAGCCCAAACCCAATAACAATCTAGACCTTCTGGGTAGCTTCCCACAGTTTATATAGTGGGCATCACCTGCTGTGGTATGGAATACCCCTTTGGCTACTTTGGGTCAGGTGTCCTACTTCTGCTTCTTCCAGCTTCCTTCCTCCCTGGCAGAGCATGAGACTCAGAAAGTCCTTGGTCAGAATAAACGTTACTGAGCAATAACTAAGAACATCAGTGTTATCAGAGCTGTTCTCAGAAAGAAAGTCGGAAGCACAGCACTGTACCAGCTACTAAGAAGGAGAAAAATAACTGCTACGGGACATGGGTTAAAACTTACACGGGGGAAATTTAGATTCAATATAAGGAGGAAGTTCTTTACTGTAAGGGTTGTGAGGCACTGGAATGGGCTGCCCAGGGAAGCTGTGAATGCTCTGTCCCTGGAAGTGTTCAAGGCCAGGTTGGACAGAGCCTTGGGTGATATGGTTTAGTGTGAGGTGTCCCTGTCCACATCAGAGGGGTTGCAACTAATTGATCTTAAGGTCCTTTTCAACCCTAATTATTCTGTGATTTGGTGATTCTATGATTCTAAAGCAATTAGTAATTTATTGACTATACAACTCATTTCAGGTATTTTCACAAATAGGTTTCTCTTGATAGCATTTGAACTTTTCAACAGATAAGATACTATTTCAAAAGAGTTCTTTGTCTTTAAGTACATTACTTGCCAATGGACCACTGATACTGTCAGTTTATTCCAGTTTTCTCAGTCCAAAAATAACTCCTGCAATAAATTAGAGTACACTGCTAAGGACTAAAGAACTGGGAAAAAATATCTTTTAGATAAACACTTTAAGGTCTAAAATTCACCATGATTTCACTTTAACAAAAGAAGATTGAATAAATTTGTAAGTATATGCTGAGGAATGGAAACTTGACTATATTACTTATTTAAACATATCAGAAAAGATCCAGATTAATATTGTCTGGAAATGAGGAACCATCTTTAATCATAAGGAGCAGTAAACAATGTATCAAGATTTCTATTAAATTCTTTATTATTAAAAATGTTAATATTAATACTGTATGCTTTTGAGATGAGTTTTCATTTCATTTGGAATTACTGCCTTAGTCCCTTCTATTTTAGAAATCTTGAATCTAACCTACTGATTTGGTAATCTGTCATTTTTGTGTCTCAATCAGCCACCTAATTGGAGTGTAATTTTATATTCAGAGTAGTGCCTAAAGCATCCTTTCTGAGCTATTTCTACATCTTATTGATCCTTTCTGTCTAATGGCATCAAGAAACATATCCTTAGCTACCCACAAAGCTGAAAGCCTCATCCAAGCTCTTGCAAAATGCTTTTCTCTACACTTGAGAAACACAACTCTTTCCCGATTTTATCCACCCTGAATACTTATGAAAGGGAAGTTTTTTTGTGATCATTTCAGTCTGTCATTTTGACCATAACACTCTCTGCATATGCAAAGTTCTTTGCATGCCATCTGGCTCCTTGATATTTTCTGTATCGAACCTGAGATGCCTGTTTTAACATTCAAGGGCTCTCCTGACCTATCATTGCTACAGATTAATTCATTGTCAAAATATTGACTCTAGATTCCAGCCTGCCTAGGGTGCCAGCTTCCATTTTCTGCTTCTACTTGTCAAAGTATCCCTCATGATTATGAAAAAGCTGCCTGTAAGCATCCACTTTGCCTTGTTCTCATCTTCTAATGTCCTTCTTTACAATAAACCCTTCAGTGACCTGCTTCTTGTTAGAAAAAAGTGACTGGAGTCCAGAAGGCACTTTCTGTCAAGGTGAACATAATTTCAGTGTTTCTTTGCATTTTCCCACCTGTCCTGATGTTATCACCTATTGCTACATTCTATATGCTCCTGGAGTTTAAGCCCATTTTTTAGGAGGGGTTGGCAGGTAAGGGAATGTTTCTAAGCATATCAAATATTTCAGTGTGACAAACCTTGAATCAGATGTACTTGCAGTACAGCTAAATATTTCCTACCTATAAGTGTTCCTTGTGCAATATTCACAGTACCTGGTAAGATGAGAAACTTAACGTGAGACGGCAGTGTCCACTCACAGCCCAGAGAGTCAACCGTATCCTGGGCTGCATCAAAAGAAGCATGACCAGCAGGTCAAGGGAGGTGATCCTTCCCTTCTACTCTGCTCTCGTGAGACTTCACTTGAAGTATTGTGTGCAGTTCTGGTGTCCTCAAAATAAAAAGGACATGGAACTCTTGGAACAAGTCCAGAGGAAGGCCACGAGGATGATCATGGGACTGGAGCACCTCCTGTATGATGATAGGATGAGAAAGTTGGGGCTGTTCAGCCTGGAGAAGAGAAGGCTGTGTGAGACCTCATAGCAGCCTTCCAGTGTCTGAAGGGGGGTTAGAGAGATGCTGGGGAGGGACTCTTCCTTAGGGCCTGTAGTGATAGGACAAAGGGTAATGGGTTCAAACTTAAACAGGGAAGTTTAGATTGGATATGAGGAAGAAATTCTTTACTGTAACAGTGGTGAGGCACTGGAATGGGTTGCCCAGGAAAGTTGTGAATGCTCCATCCCTGGCAGTGTTCAAGGCCAGGTTGGATATAGCCTTGGGTGATATGGTTTACGGGCTGGTGGAACTAGATGAACATGGGGTCCTTTCTAACCCTAACATTTTCATGATTCTATGATTCTATGACAGAGAAGCCAACGTGTTGGAGTATATTTTTAGTTCTCTTCTGTACCAGCTGTGATACTGAGTGGCTGTTTTGTCGTGCCAGTTCAGAAACCCCACAGTTTTGGATTTGTGGTTCTCTCAGCATTCCTAGTAAGAGCTGTTCCTTCAGAGATTTGCTCCACAGCAGAGACTGGGGCTCAGGGTGGAACTGGGGCAGGTCTTGGCTGTGCCCAATAGTCTGTTCAGGGTGACTCCTGGGCTGCTGGGGGAGTTCAGCTCTCAACACTTCTGCTGCAAGATTATCCTACCTAAATGAAAGGATTAGGTCATTATTTTTAATTTAATCTCAGTTTCCTTTAAATGGTCCCAAAATGAAACACAGATCCCTATCCTCAAACTAACACCTACCCACTGTTGTGATTTGAATGTAAATGCATTTTTCTTTGCTGTGAAAGTTAACCTGGATGTCAGCAGTTGAAGAGTAGTACAGGTTAGTAAATGACTCCCTGAGTCCTGCTGCTGTGAATTACTTTGTTGATCTTCCCAGATAGCAGAACTAATAAACAAATGTTTTTCAAATACATTGTTCATTCAAAATAACATTTATTCTTTCAAGAAATTAACAAAACAAATGAGCCACTGGATTTACAAAAAGGATGGATAATTTTATCGCCACTAATAATAGATACAACTGTGTAACTTAATGGGAAAGCTTTTACACTTCTGGGGAAAACCAGGTAACCTCATTTGAAGCCTTCTGCCTTCATTGTAGTCTTAGAATATGATCACTGCTGGAGGAGGGATGCAAGTCTTACAAGAAAAGTGATCTGGCATATATTTTAAACCCTTTAGGGAATATGTGTTTGTCGTTATCTAGATTATAACTAAAGTTATCTCAAGGAAGTGATGGTCAGAATATAGTCAGAATGTTGAGTTAAAATAAGAGAGATGATAAAAGTAGAATAAACTGAGTTTTGATCCAACTTCAAGAATATGTGTAGTATGCATGGTATAATATGCATGCTGACACATATAATATGCATAGAACTCAATTTCTGGGTTGTTTGTAGTCATGGAATAGATTTCTTAATGTCTGCCTTTGCGTATTGGAGAAGTAAGGAACAAATCCATGCATAAAATCCTAGCACTTTTCTCAATGAAATTTTTCAAAATTTGATCTAAATTAATTTTGAATTCATTTCCATTACAGCTTTTAAAGAGCAATTTTTAACTCTGAAAGTTAAAAATTGATGCAGATTTAAAAGAACCTGACTTTGGAAGAGAAGCTTAAAGCTGAAATTTGGAGTGATCCATTCAGAGGTGAACTGGTTCATATTTGTCAATGAAACAAACATTCTGGGGACTGAAAAAACAAAAAACAAACAAAAGGTCCAAGGATCTTGTAGATATGGCTCAAATAAATTGCCATCTCAAAACTACTGATAGTGGGGAAAAAATACCCAACCCTGTACCCTGTACCTGGTCTGGGATGTAATTGGAACAAGCAGTAGGCGGGTAGTTCATGAATGTAAATTTTTTACCAAGTCCCAGGTAGCTAATAGTTTTTCATGTACTTCTAGGAGGTTCTTTACAACTTTTACAGGTTAAGTATTTTTAACAATTTCAATTGAATGTTCCCACTAATGAGACTTGCATGAGAAAGTCTTGAAATCTTTGGATAACTCAGTGGTGTTTACAACAGATGGCTTCATCTTTGAAGATTTGACATATTATTAGTAAGTTAATATTGAGTTCTGAAAAAGTTCTGTAAATATATTTTGATTCTAAATCTAAATAAAAATCATTCAATAGCAAATATGATCTGATCTTCCTGGATCAATTGCTTCAAATTGGATTGTTGCACTGAGGAGGTGATTGAAATGCAGCTTACCAGACTTGATTTGCTCTACAAGAGTTTACCTCACTTTAATTAGATAAAGAGAAATATGTTATCTCTTCAGACTTTTACTCATTTTGATATATAATGGGTTTTGATCTATAATTAAATTTTATGCAAAACTTCATCTGGTGGTTTACTGAAGTGAGTTACTATTTCCTTCCATATTATGACAAATGACACATAGATTCTGATTCAAGGAGACTCAAAAGAAATGCATGCCATAAAAAAAATCCTATTTATGCTTTATATGTTCATTGACTAGACGTAAATTAGTCATGCACACCTGCTGTGTGCATAATTTTGGGAATTTGGAAGATCACATTAATGAAAGATATCATAAATAGTCTTAAACAACCTTATTCATGGAGTAGTTTATTTAGAATGAACATTTTGTCTAATTTTTTTGTGGTGATTTTATTTTTTTTTTGATGGATGGTAGAGAAAATAAAGATCAAGAAAGACCTAAAAGGTTAGATTTATGAATGAAACCCTTTATCCCCTCCAAAAGCTAAGTAATTAACTTGAAGATGCTTCTAGGCAGCTGCACATTCCTAACTAGTGCTTAAAAGACAAATTGCAGAGACTGCCTTTGGCAGCATTTCCTGCTTCAGATTTCTCGCAAGCTCTTGAAGAATTTTTGTCTGCTTTCTTTACTCATTTTATTCTCTAAGGAAGGACAGGTGGGTACTTCATGGGGACTCCCAATTTTTGGTAAGTTTATGTCACACACAGCATTGCTATTTTTTAGTTGTTTAGTTCTTCTTCAGAGCAACTGCCTGCTTATAGATTCTCTCAGTAGCTGAGAAAGTTCATGAATGCAGCGCCAGGGAAATTGCCCAGAGAAATTCTCTGGATTGAGCTGATGAAATTCTCTGAACTGCACTCTATTTGTTAAAGCAGGGAATCGAGGCACTTAAAAACTGAAAGAAAACATCCTTAATAAAAAGAATTCCGACAGAAACAGATTCTTCAGATGAAAGTTCTATGGGAAAAGAGCTACTGAGGCATATCATCTTTTTAGTTTATAATAAAAAGTCTAAATAGTCTAGGGTTACCAAAGCTTTTGTATCTGTAAAGCAATTCAGTGGCTCTAATCTTTGTTTCCTGTGACTAAGTAAGTTGTTTGTTTTGTTTTGCTTTGGTTTGGTTGGGTTTTTTTTAGCTTTATATTTTTCTCCATTTTCTGAGCAGAAAGAAAATATTCGCTCTTTTTTCTGGACCAGACAAGTATGAAGTACATGAATATAGGACAAATGCATAAAAATGTGTGTAACTGAATGCTTCAACCTAGACTCCTGTATTGTAAACAACTCCTGTAGACTTAAATATTAATTTTTTTTTTTTTAAAGAGGCACTCCTAAGCTTGCAGCAAGGCATCACCACCATGGTGGCCAGCAGGAGTATCTTCTACTAATCACTTCTACTAATCACTAAATCTTGCTTTCCAGCAGCAGAAGTGTCATGCTGTCTTTAAAAAATCACTCACTGATGCTAATTAATGCTGTTTTCTTTTAAGGAATGTCCAGTAGTCCTGGGAGTATAAGCAACATTCCTGAAATGCAATCCAAAGTTGTGCAACAGATCTAATTCCTTACCTATGTCCAATTGCTCACCATCATCCAATTCCTTACCTTCAAAGGTGTTGCCATTGCTGTTGGTTTTGTTGGAAATCTTATAGGCACGATTTATCTTTCCAGCAGTTTCACTGATTTTCTAGAAGAAAACTGATGTGGAACTTTTTGTTTCCATAAAGTTGAAAACTGTTCCACATGCACCTCTTGCCAGTTGATTAATGTAGCAGTATTTGGCATGAAAATTAATGTTTCAATTTGAATATGCAGTTGGTTTTGATATAAAAAAAAAAAAATGAAAAGAAATTGATATAAAATTCAATGAAAAACTTGAAAAAACCCCCTTTTTTTTCCTCAAATTATTTTCATGAGAATTTTTAGCATTCACCCAAAGACATGGTTATGTTTCAACTGCTAAGCAGCTGAGAACATTTTTTACATAAAAAGATGATAGATAAATAAATGTCTTTTTATTCATATATAAGAAGGATGACACTGATGTACTCAGCAGTCCACTACAGGGCCATAGCATTATTTTGAATAAAATCTACCTGAAATACAGTAGTACACTACAGCAATAGTGTATTTATCCAAGAAAGAAGGCTGATTTTTAAAATGGTAGTGCTTTGACTTGTGCAGTGCTAATGTGATCCTGATGCCATACACATTCAGTACATTAAAAAGACTTGGGAAGAATAAATGTAAAGAATAAATGTAACAGTGATAAAACCCTCATCCATAAAAATTATAAACAAATGGAATAGATTGATTAGTTCATGTGTTAAAAATAACAGTTTACCATAAGCTTGCTTTCTTACAGGTGTAGAGAATCTTTATTTAATATAAGGCAACATAATGCAGTCCTGCTTTTTGCTCAGGAATTAGTGAAGAGACAAGATGAAGACTGTACTTACCATTACACATTCTGTACATCACCAGGAAAATATGAAATTTCAGTCTATATTTCTTGACTTTTAAATGGAAGAGAGAATTATCATTAAATCCTTAAAATCAATTATTAAAATTTCTGCAAAAATTAAATGCTGATTGTTTGCCCTTACAATATCCTTTCAAGGATGTTGACAGAACTGGCTGATGTTGCTTATGGAGAGCAATTCTGCTCTCCATAATTTTTGTGAAGTTGCGGGCATAAGGGGACATCTCAGAAAACTGGAGGAGAGCTACTCCCGTCTACAAGAAGGGCCCAGAGGTAGATCCAGGAAATTGTAGGCACATCAGCCTTAATTCTATCTCTTTGGAAGGTTATGGAGTGAATCCTCCTGGGAGCTATCATGAGACAAACGAAACGTGATTGGGAAAAGCCAGCACAGATTCACTGCAGTCAAATTGCGTTTGACAAACCTGATCATCTTCTAGGACAAAGTAACCTGCTCAATTGATGAGGAGCTGTCTTGGTGTCATGGGTTCAGCAGTAGCAGTCATTTTTCCCCTTCTTGGTAGCTGGTGCAGCACTGTGTTTTTCACTTGTG
>JANRGW010025556.1:0-56261 GCA_024733675.1 Psilopsiagon aymara
CCTTTTGATCTATATTTCACCTTCTAAAATACTTATGAATAAATATTTAGGTTTTAGCAATTTGGAAGCAACATGAAAAGGAAAAATGACAGCATCGAAATCATCCTTTGGTCATAATGGCAGGAATTCAGTTTTACCTGTTCCCAAAATCCATGTAAGACTCTCCCAAATGTGACATTTGTCAGCAAGTGGCACATGGGCCCTTTGAGAACATTTTCTGTTTCAGACAATGGTAATTTGCATTGATTTTTGGGGTGTTTTTACAATAATGATTCAATTGTGATTTATATACCTCAGTATTAAAGGAGTTATACTAGAATATTCCTTCAAGGATTACTGCAACTTTAAACATTTGTGCATCTGTTGCTCCATTTATTTATTCTTTGAAGGAACATGCTGACCACAAACAAAGTCACTGAATGTGCTGGATTCCTTTTAAAAAATTCCATAACAAATAAATATAAGGAGGCCAATTTTCTCTTCGCCCTCTACTGATTCAGAGGAATCAGTCCAAAGCCATACAGTTTGGATCTTCAATGGATCCTTCTTACTTCACATGGGTCCAGACTGCAAAACATTCCTGGTGCTGGAAAGCATTTACTCACCAGAGAAGACTTTTTCCCCTTGTGCTAGTAGGTCATGCAAAGTGCTGCTTGCTTGTATGAGGGAGAAATTAACAATCTGGCCTTAAAGTATTACTGGAGGAAAAACCATAGGAACTGAGCATGTGAGGAGCCATGGAAGTTAGCAAATCACATTTTGCCCTCACTTGTACCCATGAAAACACAAAAAAACCCATGGGCTACAGCTTAGTTGAATGGCAGATACGTAGCTAAAAGTTCAGGCCCTGTTAGGTAGTCATGTGCCCTTTTCAGCTTGAAAGTGAACAGAAGTTAAAAAGACAATAAAGAAAAGGAAAGACCTAAGCCAGTATGTACATGTTAATTATTATTATAAAATTTAATTACACAATCCTGTCACCATCTAATGAGGAGCTCCAAATTGGAATTAGCTGAGAGAATAACAAAGGCACAACCAATATCACACTTCATTGGGAAACTGTTTCAATGTGGCTTTGAAACCTACCCACTGTTTGGGGAATGTCTGGGTTTTCCCTGCACTGATCACTGCTAGGAAAGGCAGAGGGAAACCAGGATCTCTGTCAGCACAGTTGCCTGCCTGTGAAACCAGCAGAAAAAACCTTGTAGACCAGTCCCTTTAGCGCTGACACAAGGCTCAGAGCTTTATTAACATGTTGTGCCTCTCTAGAGCAGTTGCTACCTGAGCTCATCTCCACACTGAGATGGGATCTGAACAAAGTCCAACTGGCTCACAACTGAAACAAGCTCACAACTCTCCTCACCACCATGGAGAGAGATGCTCAGAAACACACGTTGGTTATAGATACTCATCCCTGTGGTATAACAGAACAGTTCATAAGCCATGCCATAGTGACTCTGAAATTTCTCCTGGAGAGATTATGATGCTCTCCAAGAAGAAACCATAACTCATCTTGACATCGTATGGGTATCATGGTTTTGGCCAGACTCCTCACCAGGCACTGCCTTGGATATTCACTGACACAAGACTCTGAAGTTTAAACCGTCTTTTGGAAGTTGCATACAAGCAGCCTTCAGTTAGACCCAATTCAGGCTATGAAAAAGCCATCAAGTATCTTTTTGACAGTGCCTGACCATCTCTCAAGCTGCACACATGCCTGTGAAGAGCTATGACCCTGCTGTCTGGTTTCTTGGTCATTGTTACCATAGGATTTGAGGGCAGTAAATCAAAGATATGGTTTATATCTCAAAAATTGCCTCCCTATTATTTGCTAAAAGCTGATGTAGAAGTCAGGATGACCTGTTCATTGAAAGGGCATCAGTGCTAGCCTCCAGCCAGCCCTACATTTGTGTGCACAGGTTTTGCAATGCCAACTTAGTGCTGATTAGAGTGTCCAGTAGCTTACTGGCTTTGGAGTCAACCAAGCTTGCAATCAAAATGCATACAAATTTTTATTACCCACTGCCTTTGCATGTAAGTCATTACCTAAATAGGGCTGAAATGAAGACATCAAGTTTTACAGTGATAGGAGATGACAGTGAGGATGGTCTTAATGAGGATGTTGCTGGAGAGCTGTGTCTGACTTCCATTCATGACTGGAGATCTACATGGTACTTGGCTTCACTGCTGCTTTTTCCTTTAGTTATGTTACTGTCAACATCTCTTCCAGATGCACATCGTATAGAAGAATTATCTTGGCATACTTTCCAGAATCATTTTTGCTTTTTTCTACCTAGAAAACCAAACCAGTCTTGGTGTGCACAATGTGCACCTGACAAATCCCCAAGTTACGTGTACAGGGCTAGAATGTAAAGAGATCATAAATGTGGGTTTAGGGCATGTACACACACTCTAACTTGGTGGCCAAAGCCAGCATTGTGAAACCTGTGTATACAAATGTAGGGGAGGCTGGGGGCCAGCATTGGTGCCCTGGCCATGCGCAGGTCACTCTGCTTTCTACGTCAGCTTTTAGCAAATAAGGGGGGATTTTTGAGATATAAATCCTAGCTTTTATTTGTTCACAAATCCTATGGTAACAATGACCAAGAGGCCAGCCAGAAGGGTCATAGCTCCTCACAAGCATGTGTGTAGCTTGAGGGATGGTCAGGCACTACCAGAAGATATTTGATTGCTTTTTCATGTTCTGAGTTGGGTCTGACTGCAGCAGGGCTGAGAATGGTGTTTCTCCAACCTTATGCCAAAGCCCCGAGAATCAGTGTGGTATTTGAGTGCTGAGATAGGAAAACGAGCATCATCACAGGATAAAGTGTTCGCTGACACTTGACTAAAGAATTAGTGCAATATTTCAGTAATGCTTTGTATTTTAAGCAAAATGACAACTCTGACAAGAGCGTGAGGAAATGGGTATTAACAGCACATAAAAACCCAGTGAGAATATGGCTTCTAATGCCAGCCAAGGTAAAGGAAACAAGTTTGTGCAGAAAGGGAAAATTTCTGCAGTTACAACACATATTTTATAAAGACAGGATCAGCATTGATTTTTGCTCATTTCCTTTTGACATTTTCTTTATTTAAAACAGACCATATTTTATACTCTTCCTCCACTCCTATAATGGATTCTATTCTTTATTTTGAATTAGTCTCAAAATATTTGGCAAGTTATGAGCTACTTAAAGGTGGAAAATCCAGACTATGTATGTAGCCAAATCTCAAAATTATAGCAGCTTCCTGAAGCTTGAAGCTTATCACCAGAAGTGCCTCCCCATCATTAATCAGCATAAAATTTTGATGAAACAGTATTCCAAAGAAGGAAACTGTTGGTTTTAAGAAATCTTGACCTCTCTTGAAAAGATTCTAATTTTTACTTTTCAAACTGTTTAGAATGAAAGAAACAGTTGTGAATCCATTAAAATAAGATCATGCCACTTCCTGATCGTGTTTATAAAGGGCAAAGCTGCCATTAGATTTAGTAGGGGAAATAATACAGAGGAATCTGGCATACTGGGAAAGATACAGGTTAAAACAAGCCCGTATATTTGTTAAAAATACCTAAAATGGGACTATTTCTTAATTCTAACATTTTAAATAGTATTTCTGAAACTGCAAAGTATCTGTGTGAATTTGAGTTACCTGTGGCAACTGAACTTGGCTGTTTAGCAGTGTATTTCCATGCATGGACATTTCAGGTCTTTTTGAAGTTATTTTTAAAAACTAAAGAAGAGGACACTTACCTAAGACAAACAAGCTACTTTCAAAACAGCTAGGTTCTGAGAGAATTGGTTACTCATTAACAGCTAGACAAATAACACAATACTGAGGTAGATAAACTTCAGAAAAGAATCAACCTGTCAGTTCCACTGCGTGAAACAACAGCGAGGCCCAGATGGGATTTGGTAGACAAATGGCAAAATTATCCTGAATTTTGAGGAGATTTGTGCCATTCTAAAAAGTAAAAAAATATCCCTTTGTTCAGCAGCAAGTGACAAAGAGAAACATCTGTGTTAAATAACACTTCTGGAGCAGGATGGTAAATTGAAACCTTTCTTTGAGAATAAGAAACAAGATCCAGTCTATTTGGAGCTGTCAGGAAAACAATATATTGAAAATCTTTCTTTTGGGGACAGAGCAAGTTTTTCTTGAAGTCAGCTTTAAATTCGAATTCCCTTGGGCGTTCTAGCTTTATTTGCCTTCTGACATCCCTGCACGTCCCATAATAATAAGCCTAATCATTTTATATTATAGATAATAAACCCACTGAAACTCTGATTTATTTTGATGACACAGCTAATGAGCAAATGTGAAAAATCCCATCTAAATTTCACTCAGATTCTTAACAAATTAAATGAAATGCTGCCAAATTCTCCAAAGGCATTGCTAACATTGGAATCCCATTTGGCTACATGATTGTTTTCATGCTATATGACTGAATGTCCCTTATTTTTCACACAATGAGCCATTAATTTTATAGAGCAGTGTTGTCAGAGTACTTCTATTCAAAACCTAAATATCACACATGCTTTATTTCTTTGAATAAAACAGAAGTCTCTGCCTTTAAACACTCATGCCTAGCACCCAAATTCTTTGCATGCTGTGCAGGCTTTTAGACAACATTGATAGACAGTAAAATACATAAGACAAGTTACATTAGGATATTGCTTCTCAGTCTAAGTACCTAGGAGTAACTTAGGACACACGTGTATAGCCTGAGTAATAGATAAATTCCATTTGAGACAGCATTTTTCCAAGTATGAAATATGAACCCAAGGCATATATAGCAATGAAACAAACATTTTAAGTAAAAGATATTGGTAATAGCTCAACTCCCTCTCAGATGTCATATGGGAGCAAACCAATGGCATGCCATGAAGAGCTCTACCAACTTTTGCACTACCTTGTGGGCCCTTCAGGATGTGAAGCTCAGCCCACCAAGGAAAAGAATAATTCAAAATGGGACTGGCAAGGGAAAGAGTCCCCTTTCAGCCCAAATATAACTGCAGATACACCAGAAGTTGACAAGTCAGCTGCTTAAATATTATCCCTTTCACCCTTTGCCCCACACCTCCTACCTGCCTTTCCTAGGTCCTCAGCTTTATAACAAAGGTAGTGGAGACTGTTCAAGGGAAAGTGAAGAGAAACCTTACCGGTACTGCTGGGAAGCATACGAAGGCTGTCAAATTCCAGCATGGTATAAGAAGAGTCCAAGGAGTCAACGTAATCTGGCATATCCATGTCCATGATGGGCTGACAAAGCTTCATTATTACTTGTCAACAGCAAGCGAAGCAGCAAAACACAGCCAAACTGTCAATCACGGTCAAGATTTCCTCTGCAAAGAGACACCCGAGGCCTTACAATGACAAATCATTACCCAGCTCTGCCCGCAGTCCCCTCCCCGTGCCAAGAGAGAAGGGATAAACCCGTT
Organism: Psilopsiagon aymara; assembly: GCA_024733675.1. NCBI lineage: Eukaryota > Metazoa > Chordata > Aves > Psittaciformes > Psittacidae > Psilopsiagon > Psilopsiagon aymara. The sequence goes on from JANRGW010025556.1 coordinate 5,442, forward strand.
CCCTCTTGCGCTTACAGTCCCCTCCCTTCCCGAGGTGCATCTGTGCTCTCTCGGTCCTGATCATATGATATAGATAAGGCCCAGACTCAAGCGACTTGGATTGCATCTTTGGGTCAATACAGCCCGTTTTATGGCCGTTCCTGCACAAACATTTTGAGAAGGGCTGCAAGAGGAGTTTGCACACATGTGCTCTTCTTCCGGGACAAAGCAGTGGTCACATCAAATAATACCTGTGCCAATGTCACCTTGCTCAGCTACCAGCTCTTGGGAAAAGACCAAATGATGTCACTTGCAACTGATGAAGACAAGTCCGTGTCACAACTGGATGAAGAGCATCAAGACTGAGAACATGAGAAATAGCTATGAGACACCAAAGGTGCTGCACACCGGTTCACACCTTGAGCTACTACTATAGGAGTAAAAATCAGTCTTCATTACAGCCACACAGGCAGAGAGGAGGTGACTTATCCCACCCACTGTCCCTGTCACCTGTGTTTTCTCCTTCCTGACTCCAAGCAGCCCAATCTCCCAGATTTCCCATTGAGAAGGGGTTCTGTTTTGGTTGTGGGATGTTAGGGCAGAAGGTTTCAAGCTGTGGCAAAATGATGAGAATGGAAAAGACTGTCAGGAACCAGGCAGATTCTGTTGCAGATGTGTGGTGTTGCATTTCATGTTTACCCATGCCTGGCTTTTCTGGAAAAGGCCTGTATTACGGAAATACAATTCCAACTTTTACCCACAGGACTCTGGTGGTTTTCTTTTTAATTTACTGACTTTTGCACAGTTCTTTCCTTGTTAGGACTCATGAACTGTACTGCAAAAGACCGGAAATAAAACACGGTCATGCAAAGTGATACAGCTTGAAGTGCTTGGCTTATTCCTGGTTTCATCTTTCACATGCTTTCCCTGACATTACAGTTCCCTCTCCAGTGACGTTGGTTTGTGTCAGAGGGTCTTTCCTTTCCATGAGCTGTTCTGAGAGATCCAGTTCAACATCCTGTTGAATCTGGAGGAAAAGAAGAGTCTTGAGAAATAAGGAGAAGAGTTGCCAGAAGAGGAGCTTTGGCCAAAAGAAGAGGATTGCCAGACTGCCTGAACTCTCACTGAACCGAGAAGTTGGGCAGCCTCATGTATCCTAGCAATCTTCAAATAGCATGAAATGCGCCAAAACTGAGTTTTGAAATATCTTGGATATACTCGGTTTTATTTCATCCCCCCTTTGACTTCTTTTTTCAATGGATCTTTTCCATATCCTGCGAACTTACAGTGGATACTGCAATGGGTTAACTCTAGATAGGCTTTTATCCTATAAAGATTGGGTGCAGGAACACTTAGCTTTATTTTCTTATCATTTCTGAGGCATAAAATAATTTCATGTGCCATAGATATCTTTTTTTCCTCTTTCCTTTTTTAAGAACATGTTGTAACTAGTGGTGTGCGAATGGCTCTTTGGTTAGATAAGATGTTATGTTTTTATCCTTGGACTATGTCCCCAGCCTTTTTGTAATGCCAGCATCAGCTAAGTTAGTATCTGATTAGTAGTTCTTGCCTCTTACTCAATATCAGTCCTGATTATGCCTATTAATCTGGAGCATTATTTTTAACTGAGCTATAGGCAAAATCCTGCCTGATTCTCAGCACTCTATGACTATCACAACTAAGACTTCTCCTTTCCTACAGTCCCAGGGGAGTTTGTATGTGTTTCTCACCTTCAAAATATTGGCATTCACCATGCTTTTGGGCAGCTGTGGTCCAGAGGGAAGAAATCTGTGCTCCTGAACTGATAACATTGGCTTTAGAGACCTCTCAAAGTTCTTGATCTCTCAGTCCAAAGTGAAGACTAAGGCTTTTTTCCAAAGAAAGCTGGGCGATGAGGATGTGCTTGGACAATTTTCCTTCTGGGAATGAGAAAAGGGCATTGGGAATGAGAAAAAGGTATTGAGAATGACAGAAGGTTATAGAGCAAATTTTGTGGTTCAGAACCAGATCTCAACATCACACCCATGCTGATAATCAGGACTGGCTTCTTAGGGAAGGTGGTGTTGGAGTGATTCTATGCAGCATCTCTATCTATTTCAAGCAGATGTCAGTGCCCTCTTCCAAACTATTTCAGCACAAAAGCAGCCATGAAGAATACCAAAAATTTGCTGAAGATTGAGCAGTTTCTTCATTTGCATCTCCTGGCTTTCTTGTATCACTTTCTGAGTCACAGCTGCAACTCAGCTGTGACCTATTCTAGGCTGGGACTGAGTTTTATTGACATCATGAGAAGTCTAGCTCACTTTTAGGTGTCCTAACATCAGCTCAGAACTGTTCATTATCACAGTGAAGTAGACACCTGTCCCAGCCAAGAGCCAGAAATCTCTTGCTGTTTTCATCACCTTGTGTGGGTGAATTACATACAGAGATAACGGCATTTCTTGCGAAACACCTTGTTGGTCTTCCAGTGAGGGGGCAGGACTGGGGGTGTTTGTCCTTCCATTGGGTGTTTGGGTGTTGACTCATTTGCACAGGAAGCTTAGGCGTCTGGGTAACCAAAGGCAAAACTGGAGGGTATCCCAGAGTCTTCTCAGTTTGCAAATTGATGTCAGTCCTCTTCCATGTGGACATAATCCTCTTTTTAATATATTTTCTATTTATTCTTTTTTTGACTCATGAGGCTGGATATAGCTGGAGGGTGCAGGGGAAAAGGGAGAAAGGGAGAAAAAAAAATAGGGTTATGTTTAATAAAAATAGTATGAATGTTCAAAGACAGTGCTCTGGGAATAAATCAATATGGTTTCTCATCTGTACTGCAGAGAGGACAGAGGGCAGGCTCTGTCGAAACACATGGTACCAATAAGGCAACGTGCTCATTCCTAGAAATCAAATCTGGATGCTTTTGGGAGTACTTGTTAGACAAGATGAAGTACAGAAAAGATAAGAACTCTTTGATTAATTAAGAGAGAGCACAGATCACTGCAAGCAAGCCATCAAAACAACATTTCTTTGGCAAGGTAAGTGGTGGTAGAAGATGTTTGCAAGTTATGGCAACTGCACATTGATCTCTGGAGGCTGTTTTTTAAAGGAAAATGACTCTGTTTTGCATATGGGGAGAGGTGTCTGAGACACTAAAACCTAACAAAAGACTTGTTGCTGTGCAAATGATGAGGCAAACTTAACACACTAACTGTACTTTTGGCACAAAAGTTTTCCTCTTTTATTCTTGGAAGTACATTTTAAAGTCCTACTGCTGTTTTGATTATTTTCTCCACTTGAAATGCATCAATAATTATACTCTTTCCTGAGCCTGAAGGAGTTAGTGTTCAGATGGCTCACAGGTACCAGAAGCAACAGTAGCCATGAAATTACCTACTTGAGAGAGGTTATCTGGATAAAACAATAGTTGAGAGACAGAAGCCAATACAGCCTTTTTTTCTGGGTAAGGTATAATGAGAAACAGTATGCTTCTGAGATTATAAACAGTGTGAAATCATATGATTAGCATATAATTACTATGGCAGACATGACAAGATTATCTAGACCAGATGCTTATTACATCAGTTCTCTCCTTTCATGGGAGTAGTTTCTTATGGCATGTATCACTGAATGATAATTGTGATTGATACAGTTAGCAGCAAAATCACTCTTTAAATTTTCAGGTATTTTTTATTACAATGAACATTACATATCCACACCGCTGTGACTGTCAAAGTATAGTGAAGGCCTGACTGTTTTTCCTGCTATCTCCTAAAAACATTTTTTTCACGTAGTGATTATTCATGAAATAAAAATAGTGGGTTTTAAACTCACCACATGTTTAAAAACCAGAGCAGTCATGCAAGTGCCTATCTGGAGTGTCAACATCCTGGCAACCTAAGCTGAAAGTGACAGGACTGACCATGGAGGATGCTGATGAGGTTTAAGGCTGACATTCAGCATCCTATGGAGCTTGGCAACAGTTACATGGACTATCACCAGTTCCAGCCTCACCCACCCTCTGAATAGGTAGAAACCCAACAGAGGCAAATTACTCCATCAATAACATCAAAGCTGAACCATATTTCTTCCAGTGCTGTGACAGAGGTTTATGAACAAGGAAAAGGAAATGAGATTCTGCTCCAGTTTTACCCCCTGCTTACTTCTCTACAGTACCCAAAAGGTCCCTACATCCCCAGCTGATGCAATTCCTATTAAAACTAATGCCAACTGATCAGGAAACAACATGTTCTGCCAAAAAATGTTAGCCAAAACCATCAACACATTTTGGGATAGGTTTTGTGACAATTTTGTATTAGCACCAGTTTCATTCCCTGCTGGAAACCCATCCTTTAGTAGCTATACCTTAAAGACCTCCAGGTATAACAGAGATGATCAAGAGTCCAAACCCACCAGATTTGGGGTTGTTTAGAGAAATACTGAATTTCTGGGCTAGTCACACCCTGAGTGGTGAGCAAAATCTGAGGAAGACATTGTCTTTTCTCTGTGATTATTTGACAGCAACTTGAGAAGGGATGGTATGAACCGTACAACCTTCCTCAAGTCTCCATGATGGACATGACATGATGGACAATGATGTGATGGGCATAGGAAAACATCACCCCTCATACAAGAGGATGGAAAGAAGAAAAGCAAAATATCGGGAATTTTATTTCCTTTCTTTCCAAGCTTATTTTGCTTTCCTGCTGCCAACATATTTATTTAACATTTATTGATTTTGCTGTTAGGTCAATTAGATTCAATCTGCCAAAACAGCCCTTTGGAGAAAACAGAAAGTTTAGCAAGCACTAATCACTATGCTAAAAAAATTCCTTCAGGATTACAAAAACCCAGCAAAAGAAAAAACCCACCAAAACATGTTTGAATGGTGGATTCTGGTCTTTACAAATTATCAAGCACAAATCACAGAAAGACCCTACTGCCAGCAATGACTTCAGGTTGGGTAATCCATTAAATTCACAGTTATTTCACTGATGTGCTTGCTGTTCAGAGAAGATGAAGCCTGAACTGGATTTTGGGAATAAATCCAAGACACTTTACATTCTCCTTATGACCAAAGGTGAATCTGATGGCTTGTTCTTTTTGAGTTTATATAACTTTCCTTCTTGGCTACAGTATGTTTGGCCAAGGCCTGAATTTCAGAAGTGCTAAGTACTCATTCAGGTTTCTAAGAAAGAGCCTGAATTTTGTATCTGCTGGGAAATGGGAGCTCCCACTGGAAATAACAACTGGATCTGCAAAGATATATTTTGTAGCTACAGGTCACTGGTGTCTTACATATAAATCCCCCTTTTTGAACCCCTGAGTTAAGCTTCATTTTCTCATCCACATGGTGTCCCCTGGAGTCTGACACCCTTTGCAAATTTATCTCTTGCTGGCAAGCACTACATCTGATATGCACCAGTTTGAATTTCTCTTCTTTGTTTTCCATAAGCAGGAGTAAGAAAGAGGAAATGCCTGCAATATTTTTGAAACAGCATATTTTTCCTCACAACAGCAATACCTCTATCACTGGGTATTCCTTGGGGATATTTCAGAGGACTTCTTGTTTCTTTTCCTTTCTGGAAAGAGATCAGCTGATCAACACTTGAAATAACTCTGAAAAAGAAAAGGTGCACACTTCATTGAATACTTTTTGGGTAGAAGAAATTTATTGGTTTCAGAATGATTCCTTATTTGTAACTGAACTTTGAAAGTCACAAAAGAGGGCAGGGAAATGAAAATATGTAGTAATGAACAACATGAAAAGTACTGAAAGAACAGAAACAAAGCATTTTTGTTCTTACTTTTATTTGCAAACAAAAAACACAGCTTCTGAATTAAATTTTAGATGCTTGGCAACTTGCTTTCTGCTCAGCGCATGTAGCTGAGATTTCAGAAGTCATAATTAGCTTTATTTAACCTTCTACAACTAAGAGAAAAAATTATGTCACAGGTAGTAAACCTGACAAATTTAGGAAAGCGACATATTTTCTCTGGAAATATAAAAATTCCAGAATAGATTGCAGCCTACACCATCAACTCATGAAAGCATTAACATGGTAGTGAAACTCCAGCTCATTCACCAAAATTAACATGGAACTTATTTCAATTAACTTATTTTAGTGCCTCACAAGTGAGACTGTGCAATATTTCACTTTCTAGCAGGGAAATGGTGTTTCCACTTAATTCCTACAAAGATGACATCCACTTCTTTGTCACACAAGTCTTTCTAAGCCTGGGCTTACATGGGAAAATCCAAACTCAAATAATTGCAAGATTTCGGGCTGAGCTTTGCTCTGGTTTACACCAATCCCGCCAAAGTGCTCCAAACTCCCAATGTATTCAACACTGAATAGAAAGCCAAAAGCACACATTCAAGCATGTTATCGACAGAACCAAAATATATGAAGAAAACCAAAGGAGAAGTACCCAACCTTCCAGTTCTTCTCTCATTCATACACTTCATTGCCCTTGGGATGAGACTGTCCCCATACATTACTTGGGATTTATGTTGCTCAGACAAATACAGGGTTGCAGCAGATCACCTGCTCCAGATCACTGTCTACTGCACTAAGGAACTCAGTTCTCCTTATTTCATCATCTTAGACTAAGGTTTCATATCTCAATTGGAAACGTCACTGCAGCCACTAAATTAAAATTGGCCTGTCATAGAATCATTTAGGTTGGAGAAGACCTTGGAAATTATCAAGTCCAATCATAAACTTAACACTTCCAAGTCAACACTAATCCTCCGCTTAAGTGCCATGTCCTCACACCTTTTAAATGCCGCCGGGGATGGTGACTCAACCACTGCCCTGGGCAGCCTGTTCCAATACTTGACAACCCTTTCCATAAAGAAATTTTCCGAATACCCCAACTAAACCTCTCCTGGTGCAACTTGAGGCCATTTCCTCTCATCCTGTATCCAGGGGGTGATTCATTCCAGACTAGGACAGGTCTCCAAAGGACTGGGAATTAATTGAGTCATGACACCCATCTCTCTAAATGGAGTGCATGGGGAGCACAGGTGACTTACATTCGACCTGCAATCTTTTTGGAAGGTGAAGTCACATAAGATGAATTCCCCTTGTCAACAGAGAAAACAACACACAGAGCCATCAAGAATTAATCTGGATTCCTCATCCATGGGTGACATCAACCTCTGACTAAAGCAAATACCCCAGCCTAAGGGAGGGTTGGCAGCGGGAGAGGAGAGAGGAGCCAGGGAAAGGGGAGCAGCATTACCTCACCCACTGCTGCTCGGAGTAGGCATGGGACTCATCTGGAGCAGTCCGCTGCCTGCGGGCAAGTTTTTGGCTTTTCTTGCTGAAAATGACATGCCATTAGTCAGGAGTAACCAACCTTGAAAAGAGTATTTGCTATGACTCCCCTCTCCCCTGCGAACAACATTCCTGACACTTCGAGCTTTTTTGGTTGCAATGTTGACACTTCTTCAGATCTCTCATTAGCTCAGCTGCGGAGAAAACAGAAACGCTATTCAAGACCCAGATCCAGCGTGGGAGGCTAGGAGTGCAAATTCTCTCTTTGCACTAAAAGCCCTCTGAGTGTTTTATGTTACTGTTGCTCTTTCTACTTTAGGGGATGAATTTATTATTTTATAAGCCCTTTCTATCCTATGGAGCACCCTTTTCCAGGTATTCTTCTATCAAATCATGGCCATATATCTTAAAATGTAGTTTCCCAAATTCCCCAAAATTAACCTAGGTATCAGATTTTGGCTTTTATCTTATAAATTCCTAGTTCTAGGTCTAAAAACTTTTGCCTTGTTCCTGGTTTATTTCTGCATTTTAAGACTTACGCTTTACGAATTTCAAATTTCACCAAAATCTATTTTTTCCAGTTATAAGCTTTTTGTAAGCCATTCTTCTCAATATCTTCATTACATGAGATAAACCAACAGATTCTGGCTCACTTCTAGAGGAACACCAGGACTGAGTTGACCTCTGGCTGTGATCTTATGAATTGCTATCTGTGTTACAGTAAACGGAGGAGTTAAAAGTAAGGTTCCTACCAAGGAAATCATGTAGAGGTTTGTTGAGTAGTGTTGGTTTATACCCTTATGCCCGAGGTGTTTTAGCTTTGCCATTCTTCAGATAAATTTATAGTTCGGGACAGATATGGTCCTGAACTATGCTTCCTCATTTCAGTGTTGTCTGCTAAATAAACCCAGTGCAAATATAAAAATCTCAGACAAGATAGAAGACATACCACTTCAAAAAAAGAACAACCAACCCAGAACAGGTCAAGCCCACTTTATCTGCAATAATTCATTATATATTTGCACCTCTTGAGCAGTCATAAAAACCTTGTTTGAGCATTACTTCAGGGTTAAGAAGGAAAGACCTTCAGCCAGCATATGTTGAGTGGGCTGCAGGAAAACCTATTTATGTAGGGAACTGGAGAGCTGAAAGAGGCGGAAACCAAAGAAATAGAGATTTTTTTCTATTATTATTATCTTAATGACGGATTATCTGCAATTGTTACTGTATCAGAATTAATGAGTCTTTGGGGACAATATGTATGAGTCGTAATGAATCACATCAAAGGAGTAAATCAAAAAGAAAAATGAGAAAATCAGTAGGAAAAGATGGTTTAATCTAGAAAACTGAGGCACAGGAACTGCCCCCATTTTCTATGCTTTTAAAACAAAGGATAAGAAGACACAGTAGTTAGTAGTGCCTATCTCAGTTCTCCAGTTATGCATCCAGTAGTCATTATAAAACATGTCAGCTAGACATTGAAAGATAGAAAATGAGAATCATCAGCAAATGTTTAATCTAGTACTGTCATTCGGTTGCTTATCCTGCAGTTCCTTCATGAATAAAGCTCTGAGTAATATTAACGGCGCTTCAGTACTCACAGACTCTAGCACACTCCTGTCTACCGGTCATCCCTAACAAGCTATCAGTCTACATCCAATAGGGACTTTTCTTTTTTTTCTTATTTTTAATAGGCATATCTTTTAAAAATGCCTTAGTGACCATGAAGAAATCTGATAAAAGACAGTGATTCAACAACATCCAAAAACCAAGAAGTCACTGTTCATCAAACCCCATGGCTACTAGATGCCTGTTACACAACTCAAGAAGTTTCAGGATTGCTTTGTTCATCTCTAGGTGAATGCATTCTGCATTCCTCACCCAAAATGAGAAGCTATTTTAAAAGTATTTGAGGCAAATCCAGACAGAATTTTCTTTCTAAAAGATTTCCCCACAAAAAAGTGGTAAGGAGACTTATTGACATGTTGGGAAGATGCTTTTTATGACTTTAAATTTTAGAAATTATTGTAAACATCAAACTATATTTTCTCCATAATATCCATTTTTGAACACTTCAGTGTCTTCCAGACTGCCTTACTCATAATTGCTGCTCTCTCAGACTAGTGGGTCTGGTAAAAGAAAGCGACTGTTTACAGAGTGACAAATACACACATACACAAAACTCCTAGTTTCACAGATGTTTTCAGGAGCCTATAACCCCTGATAAATCTTTGTAGACCACCAAGATGAATAATATTTGTGGATGCATTTTTTAGGCTACTAAACTGGAGAGGTATTTGTGGCTGCGGTCTTTGCCACTCATATGGAAAAGTATGTTTTCCTTATATCCATCATATAGGCTATATTTTGCACATCTGTCTTTTATTAGACTGATTTCATATCTTAAAGAATATATGACATCAAATGAATCATTTAGAAATTGGAGTTAGCCAGTAAATGACACAGTCTTCTTTTTCATTCAGGGGTTGCCAGTGTCAAAATTCCCTTAGAGCTTTTAGCATATCTTCTGGACCTGAACATGTAGTAAATGAACCAGTCTCAGGGACAGATTTGGTATGCGTTTCTATGCCATGTGCCAGTTTACATGACCAATGGTCACACTGAACCAGTCTTTTTATTAAGGAGTAGCACTGACAAAGAGGAGGGTCTTACAGTTCATAATCTGATCTACTTAGCTCAGTAAGATTACATGGATTCAAAAAGTATGAAGATCTAGTCTAAATCTAATCTAATCAAAAGAGACACATTAGCTGCCAAGTTACACTAAAATCTTCATTTTATCAAAATGACCTCATGGATCTGGTCCAATTTTCTGTATCACCTACTTCTCAACTCCACAGCAGTCCTCTGATGAGCAAGATCCTTCCCAGCCTGGCTATCTGAGCCCATTCAGAGGTAAATGTTTACCATAACCTGTATGATAGCTTTGGGATGCAGTTTGAGAAGACTGCAACAGAGACGCAAACTCATCTCTGTTCTCCACAGACCTATTTGGAAAGGGATTTTTTTTACTAATGCAATGAATATGGTCACAACTAGTAGGGCTGAGTGAAATATGGATCATCCTGCAGCACTCTCCGTCCAGTTCTCTCACTCAAACCCAGTCGTCTGCAAGCTTCCAAATGCCAAAGTCATTCTTAACCTGAATCACTGCATGATCATTTGCTTTGCCCAAGTCTAACAGGGGTAACAAAAATAATATCTCGTGACAAACTTCAACTCCTGAACACTGACAACGTTTCAGAGAATGTCTTTGCCAACACTACAGTCTGTGCTGTTAGACAGTGAATAGCAGGGAAAAAAAAACCAAACCCTCAGTTTTTCTGTTTCCATCTTTTCCCCCTCCCCAGCTTTGGACATGCAATAACAAAAATTTCCTAATGGAATGGAGCTCAGCACTTGCTTACCTTGACAGTCAGGGTGGTTACACTTCAGCAGCTGGTCATTCTGATTGTGTGGCAGTAATCCCAAGGGAAAAATCTAAGCAGTGTCGCTGGTTTGCCTGCTGTAAATCAGAGGGAAAAAAAGGGGAGGGGGGGATAAAAAAGCAGTGGTTTTTGCAACATATTTTGAGGGAGAAAAGACAGAATACATACCATGTTACAGAGCTAGGAACTGAAATGTTTTGAGAATAGCTGCTAGCATATATATTTTATGTAATACATATAGTACATATAACGTACATATGTTGTGTATAATATATATGCACATTGTATATGTATCTAAGCACGCTGATAGGGTATAAACATCGTTTTTTCCATTTTGCTTTTCTTACTGGCTTATCTGATGGCCCAGAGCAGAGAGAATAGAGAAGTCCCTCCTTCCCCTGTCCTGGGTTTATCCTGTGGCTGTTAAACTCAGGGACAAACTGGCGTATCTTGTCCTTTTATATTCTATCTATCTAACCTGCATCGATCTTGCCTCCTTATGTTACATAAAATTTAAAAGACTAGAGGAAAAATTAAGCAGAAGAAAAAGTAATGAAAGGCAAATGGAAGGACTTTACCAGCTCAAACAATAATTACTTTCAGGAGCCCATGCATAGGGAGAAGGAGGGGCAGTGTCTATGTTAACAGGATGATCTGTGGGGGCACAGCTAAAGTGCGATACCAGATAATGTACTCTGCCGCATGGAATAACCTAATCTCTGTCCTCCTGTTTGTTTGGTTTCCCCCCCCCAAGATATTTCAGCGGGGAGCTGAGGAGAGAAGCAGCCTTAAATCCTGGAAGAGCTCTCAAACCCGAGCTTCATTTCTGATTTCAGTTATGTTTAAAGCATAACATGGGTTTGTTATCCTGTGGTCCCTTGCTGAAATAGGTCAGTGTGGCCTCCCCAATTAAAAGCTGCCTGCCAATTACACTTTGCTTCAGGCCAAACTTCTGCATAAAAGCACCAATGAAATATCAGCTCCGGAAAAGGCTTTTTATTGCTCTTACTTGTATTCCAGCAGCACTGAGGGGATGGCTGCTTCTAGAACAGGTGCTGCTCAGAAATGCAGTGAGAAACAGTCCCTGCTTAGGATAAATGATGCAGAGAAGAGGTAGAAAGGAAAACTGAAGAGTGAAAACAGAGTCCAAATCTGCTCAGTCTCAGATTCACATCTTTCCCGTCAGATTATGCCACTGCATTGTGAGATGTATGTAAATCCAGGTCCCACAGTGTGGGAGAGAGTTTAATGAAGAAGAGGAGAGGTAGGAGGAAAACTAAAGACTGAAACCAAAGGCCAGATCTGCTCTGTCTCAGATTCATGTCTTTCCCATCAGATTATGCCACTGCATTGTGAGATGCATGTGAATCCAGATCCCACAGTGTGGGAGAGAGTTTAATCATGCATCTAATTGTTTTAATTTAAAGAGGTACAAAGGAACCAGTACACAGACCGGATTCCTTTGTGCAAAAGAAAAAAGGCCATGGCAATTACTGAAATTATTTAGCAATGCCTTACAGGCCAAGAGGCTGTCTGTGAGCTTGAAGTGAAACACAGTCGCCATGCACTGAAATCAGTCCATTTTGGCAGGAATTTCACTGGTGATTATACAAGATACGTATTAAAGTAGGTAACTAACACTCTAGGACTCTGTTTCCCGATTTCATGAGACAGGTCATCTCATCCTCTTCCAAGACATCTCCAGCATTGCTGCTTGCTTCCAGTTAGGACTTTCAAACTTTAGATTGACCCCCATGAATAAGCAGCCTGATAGCAGTAAGCAATTTACACTCCATAGCTGCAATATTCTGTTTATGCATGTAGTCTTTTGGTCCATTTTTCTCCATAGAAGAATAACTAACACTAATTGACTTTTTTTTCCAAGAGAGTCGATAGAAACACATCTAAAAAGCACATTTCTCTAGGTAATAGCCTGCTTTCATAAATTATTATTACACTGGAAGTAATCGTGTTTTAATATGTAAAACAGAGATGGGGGGGAAGGAAGAAAAAAATATTGCTTAAGCATTTGATGCCAAACAACAATTTCTTTGTACTCTAAATTAAAGAAAAAGTGCATTTAATTAGTTTATGTCATACTGAAAGAGGCTGGATAGATTCCTTCACCAGGTTGAGTTATTCCAGCTGTGCATTGGCATAACAGATAGATGAGTTTAGCTCAACATACTAAGAAATCAACCTACATTTGCTGTATGTAGAGTGGATGGTACTCTGAGATGCATTCTAAATCCCACACTTCTGAACAAATATATTTAGTCTTTTTACAGCAATATAGACTAATCCCAGCTTGAAAAATAAATCCCAGACAAGAACAATAGTGCCAAGGGGCTTTCAGTGAAAACAATGCTTGCTTAGCCAAGACAAGCTGGAGAAATTAAATATTGAAGTCCACATCTGCAATAACTATTTTCATGTCTGTGTTCTGTTAGCAATCAGATCTCTATACACTGTGATGATCCATAGACAACTAGACTCAGGCTAGCTTACCCCAGTGACGAATTACAAGAACTAGGGGAAAAAACATTCTCTTAACTACTTGCATGTAGATTTACACCAGCACTATTGAAACTGGCTTGCCTAAAGCAGGCTTATTCTGGATTTACCATAATCCCAAACAGAACCCAACCCAATTAAATCCATCCAAAGCATGAAGAAATCTTTCTTGTAATAATACATGGAGCAGGCGTAGAAAAGCATGCAAGGTGCAACATTTGCATTTCATTTAATTAGTTCTTACTAGCAAAAGGACACTCAGCATCAGATACCCTGAAGTACTGCCGAACGCAATAATCTTTCCGGGTGCACATAGAGACTTTACAATACACTGCACAGCAGATATCAGTTTGGTCTGGCTAACTTGACAAAATCTACTTTAAGCAACTTGATTGAGCAGGAAAAGGTTGATCTGATGTTCAGCCTTTTCTCTTACTCAAGATGGCAGCAGAGATACTATGAGTCACTGCAGGACTGGGTCCTGGATTTCTTTTCTGGACCTCCAATAGGACTGTTCTTGAGTCACTGGAAACAGATTCCTTTTGGACTGGAACAGGGCAGAATCTAACAGAAAATCAAACAAGAGAGTCAGGATATATTTCCGGGTGTTACTTACTGTGTGCTGTTGCTCCTGGCCATTTCCACTTCTTTCCACAGAGGAACACAGGATGTTTGCACAGCCTTGTTAGAGAAACTACTCGTCTTCAAGTTGCAATGTCAGAGAGGCAAACTGGAGGAGTATCCTGGAAAAGAAGACATGGATGATGTGAAACAAATGTTTTCCTTTAATTGCTTATTGCAGATGCAGCCCACTAACTAATCCACCTGCTATTTTCCCATAGAGAAAATTACTCTCCTCATGATCCTGGCCAAAAGGAATTTATGTTTTCTGTGCCTCATTATACCCATCTCTGCTTTGCCCAACAATATTCAATGCTTTCATGAACAGCTGTATCTTTCTGCACCTCTATGCACAGTTAGGAAGTTTTAAGTAGCTTTTCTCATGCCATCATTCAAAAGTACAACCTCTTTTACAACTCTTTTCCCAACACATTGCAACTGGTTGGACTTTTTGGGCTCGTGAAGCTTTCAAAGAAAGGAAAAGGTCACTAATTATAAGTATCAGTAAGTACAGGCTTTTTCAATGAGTGGCTATATGCATAGATTCGTATGGCAAGGAGGGTTTATCAGAGGACCTGCAGATGTTAATTAAAAATTATAGCAGCATCAGGACTGTACCTATAACAGCAGAACTTACATGTCACAGCACTAAAGAGGACATGTCTGAAATCCCTGTTCCTTCTAGAACCACTTTTTTCATAAGAACTGATCAGAAAAACACAGTGAATGTTAGTGAATAACCAGGCAAGTTAAGGCTGAGTTTTGATTTGCTCATATATTGATATTCTAAACCATATTTAGCATAGAGCAATGGCCAATGTTTACTTATCTCTTTCCCCTTACTTTTCAAGACTTGCACTCATTTATGCTGTCAGTTAGGACAGAAGCACATGACAGAGAGTTCTCATTGTGCTTAACATGTAAAAACAGCTAACTTAATCAAAACCAGCATAAGCTTCAAGAGCTCTCTGCTTGTCACCTACACCAAGCCCAGAAGCTGAAGCAGCTCATGTCTGATGCTCCAACAGTGGGACTGTCTTCCTCATTGACAAGGAAATTTGACTTTGGTGGGGTGGCTGTTGTGCAAGTGGTGAGAGCTGAGAAATTGTCATTGGGTGAATCTGATAGGACTGGAAAAAGAACATGACCTGAGGTACAAACTTTGCTAGGGTCCTTATTAATGCATCCTTCATCTTTTCTTCTTTTCAAGGGAGCTACTCATTTCTGAGCCTTAGGCAAGAGCCAGAGCCAGCTGGAGATAATTTAGTCCTACTTCACTAATGTTGATGTCTCTGGATTTAATATTGGCTTTTCTGGAACCCTACAATGACTCTTTGGCTTGGCGAGATGGCTCAGGTAGTTATCCTGAGCATAATATTTTGTTAACTAACTGGCTGCAGATCTATTTCAAACATGAAACAGGAATCTGGTTATCCAGGACTACAAACCTCCTCAAGCTCTTCCACTGCCTAATGCTCAGCAGCCTCCAGCTCTGGGGAACATCTTCAAAAGCCTTTCAGTGAGCAGCTTAAATAATGCCTGCTGGAGAAACACACAAAAGCAAAAGGGATTCTTCAGAGACAAAATCCAGTGGCAGGGGAGATGGATGGATACTGCTGAGAAAGGGGCAGAGGGAGCTGCTGAGAGCACTGAGCTCTATCAACAGAGGACACAACAGACTTTGCTCAGCAGAAGCAAAGTCCAGATTTACCCAGTTCAAATCCCACTGCTGTTCCCATGCCTCATGTTTCCCAGTGCCCCTATGGGGCTGTGAATACCTGATTCAAAGTACCAAACAATGACCTAAGGATAAGCTGGGAGAGAGCCCAGATAAAGCAAGTCTTGAGAAGAACCGGCAATAAAAAGCCAAGACATGTCACTACAGCCTTTATTCAAGCTGTTGTGCCTGAAGGCAGGCATGAAACCAAAAGCCGAAACCCCTGCCAAACCAGAAAGCCAGAGTGGGATTAAAATACTGTCCCATGCAAGACTGCTCAGGTAATATTTCACCAGCACTGCTGCTCATTGGCTCTATCCAGGGTTGGTATCAGCCTTGTGTTGCCTGCTGTTTCTTGTGTGAAGGATAATTTGGCACTGGTGATGGAAAGGCACTGTTGATGGAAAGGAGACACTAAGTGTGTCCTCATCAGTTTTATACAGGCCATTGGTGTTATCAGAGGAGCATACAGACACACAGTGTTTCAGAACCTGTAGAAACCCAATGCCTTTAAGGTTATAGTAACTGTGGCTTGACCTAACAGCATCTAGACTTCCCTCAACATGTTCAGCAGAAGAGCAAAGCCCAATTTAAAATATCTCTTATTTCATTTCAGATAATTCAGCTCCAGTTTGGTGCCTGACTTACACACAGGTATGGCGAGAGATGTTGGTGTGATAAATATAGAAAATTGAGATTTATTTTATTCAAAATCTCATCCATTAGATCAGTGGCTGTTACTATGCCCACTTACTTAAGCAGAACTGCAGTCCTATTACCTGCCAGTCGTGTGGAAAAGCCCTGGGCATAACCCAGAAGTTTTGATGTCTGCAGTGACTGTACCCTATCCTCTCTTTCACGAAGAAAAATTAGCTACAATACTTGAGATAAAAGAAGTAAAACCAATATGAAAACCTATCAAATTGAATTAAATGAAAGTAGCCTTTCAGACTGCCCGTTTTGTGCCTGACCTTTCAGACTGCTCCTTATTTTCATGTTTACTTTTTGACAGAAGTCTAAATTATCCCAAATTTTATTAGAATAAACCAACTAAACAAAAAAGAAAACCTTCCAAAAAGGACAGACATTCTTACTAGCCATCTGGAACACATTATTCCTTTCCAAGTAGCATTGTTGATACTGAAAGTGTTGTAACAATATACTTTTCTAATGTGGTTCTGCAGTGGCTCCATCCATAATAAAACTAATCCATGCCAAAGAATCCACTTAGTATGACAAGATCCCCCAAACCTGGATTATTTGTGTAAGACTCTAATTTGACATTCTGAGTTTCATGGTCTGGTGAAATTTCTTATAATATTTTTAAAGGAGACCAAAGAATGAGCATCAGCTAATCTGGGGAAATGCTTTTTCTATTCCATGCACCCTCCAAATTCTTGTAAATCTTAAGGAGAGATGGAGATTGAAAATAAGGAAAATCTTCCCTGTTTCCTGTTTTGAAAGCCTAAAATAACCATACCTCTTTTATTTTCCTGAGTATTTGGTCAGCTCTGCAGAATGGTTGCATTCAAAGTTTACCTGAATACCACCAAGAAAAGTGTAATATACATTACTGTCATGGAAGAATGCTACTCAAAGTACTCTTTACAACACTTTATAGTAAGAAACTAAAAGAAGGGTAATAATATTGAGGGATCAGAGGCAGCTGATCAGAAATTACCCATCAGAAAGAACTGAACAATCACCAGTTTTTAGCTCAAGTGAATCAAAGAGCAGCCTGCCAGGTTCCCAAATAAAGGTGTTTTTATCACATTAATGGTAGTCAGTGTTGGGAGAGTGTCTTTTGTCCTAGAAAACATCTCCACTTCCTTAGTTAGGTCTCATTTCCCATCTCAATCCTGAAAGTAGTGATCAGGGCTAGGGAGAAGGACTCTGTAAAACTAATTTCCCTAGGAAATCAGACTTGAAATCAGAGAAGTTCCATGGGCATCGTTTCAGACAGGTTTTCACCTTGGTTTTTCACTCTCCCTTTGCCTACTTGCTGATGCACCATCTAATCTGTCCTACCTATCTATCCTTGGTTTATCTAGCCCTACACGTTTGCGATTATACCATTAAATAGCCATTCTTTGTAAAAGATTTACAGAGCTTCACAGGGAAAAACAAAGATTGATTGCAAAAAACAAAATATCATCATAAGAGAGCCTGTTATTTGCTGGAGATTACCAGTTCCAGCTGTTCTATCAGCCAAATGCTTCCAAGCAATTTAGCCCACAGCAGCAAATCTCAATGAAAAGCTGCTCATAAAAGGGGGTGAGAAGAGTCAGAGCCATTTCAGAACTTTTTTGAAGTCTTAGACTTCACCATCAGTCTGCTTTTCCCTGAGGTCCCTTTACTGTGCTTCAGCCCAAATTCCACCCCCTCACAGAGAATTAGAGAGCCCTGGGTGCAACTTTGCATTGTTATTTGCCCACACTGAGAAACGAAGCCCATGATGTGCGAGAAGCCACAATACAAGCAAGAAAATGTTGCCCGTGTGGTTGTTGGCAGCTGCTGGGATAAAATATGGCTTGAAGTCATAACAGGACCTGGGGTCCCCTCCCTCCACCCCTGCCACCCTTGCTGAGATCCAGCTGTGGGCCTTTCTTCTTGTATTCTTTATTTTCTGGGTTGCCTGATAGTAATGGTTCTGCCAGTCTGCAATTAGAAAAAAATAGAGATCCAGGTTCGTGCTCTGACTGCCCAGAGATATACGGCAGTGAATTACCCAGCCAACATGCCAAAGATTTGCCAACAATGTCAAAAGCAAGCTCATAATAAGTAGCTCTTCCTGGGGCATTCCCTTCACTTGCCAATAGAGGAAAAGCAAAGAAAAATTATAAAAGCCCCTCTCCTTTTCTTCAGACAACTGTGATTTATTATAGGCGAACCGAGGATTCCAAAAACATTACTCCTATAGGGGAAGGTAACTAAATCTCCAGCAAGAATAAACAGACAAGTTTAAATAAATCTTCTGAGAGCCATTGCTGCTCTTTTCGCAGAAGTTGGGGCAACATTTCTTTCCTCTGACATTGTGCTACTGCTCAAGTTGTTGCTAAGTGCCTGCTCTGAAGACCCAGGGATCTCCTTTGGTTTGGGTGGCCTGCTAAGTCATCAAAGGATAAAAGGCAGAGAACAAAGGGAAAAATTAAAGTTTTGTGAGCTGCAGATGAAATGCCTGACAGATGCATGTTTGTTGCTTATGGGAACTGCCTTTCTGCATTGGAGTAGGGGTTCACACAGCTTGATGCCCAGGCTCCCAGCCCAGCTAATGGTGGGTTAGGGAAGGATAGATGTGTAAGGTCTGTCCCTGATACACTCTCCAGGAGGTCAGTGGTTTAGGATTTCCCACAGCTCTTCCATGAGTAGTGAATTCAATAAATCACAGTACCATTGAGGCCACATACCCGGCTAGCATCTGGGGGTTTCACAGCAGAGAATGGTATCTCTCATGGAAGCCCTGGAAGGAAAGCTCAAGCCAGTGAAATAGAAATGGTAATACAAGTCTCTCATTTCACTGAAGCAGATGACTTAAGCCTGCTTTAAAAGTGCATGTACCAGCAAGCCCTACAAAATAACATTCTTAACTCACTCAGGAAGCTGGGCACCTTCTTTTAGCTCTCTCCACACCCAAGGGATGAGGACCTCTTTCTGCCCACAGAAGCACCGCATCATTTTCTGTCCTCTTCTGGTTGACCCATGAGAGAAAAACATCAAGATTCACTGGGTCAGAAAAAGAGCGTTAACAACAGCACACATGCTTAGTATCATCTGAGGAGCTTACTGGTGAGATGTCTTAATTTCAGGCACCACTCTCGACAGCCTGTGTTTCATGTTGCTCCTCAGTCAAAATTCACAAAAGGAAAGGAAATATCCACATCCTCTTTTCTCTATAGGAGGGTAGTACTTCAAGCACTGTTGCAGACACTTTCCAGTTTGGGCCGCAGCATCCTTGATGCAGTCCCTTCAACGTATCAGGGTGCATACAAACTTCAGAACTTTCAGCAATACTAAAAAATCTGGTGACAACAACCTTGCCGTGTCTCAGAGGACAGGATCCAACCCCTCTGCATTGAGGCCTGCAGACCTTCTTCTCTCTCATGTGAGAAAATGAGAGGGAGAAAGTTAAATACCACCTTCCTTCTCCCTCTTCTGCTTTAGCACCATGGGGGCAAATTATTTAATCCAATAGAAAATGGATTAATAAGAGTTTGAAAATAAACACTGACATTCAAGAAAAGTCAGGTCATGGGCATCCAGCCCAGTGAAACTTGCAGAGAAATAACATCTACCTGTCTGTAAAGACTGCCTACTGGCATTTAAGTCATGCTTTTCGTACTTAACATGCACACAAAACCCCAGCCTCTGATCCCATGAGGCATGAAGAGCCCCAGCCAGTTGCCAGTACCCTTTGAACACCTCCCTGTGATATATTGCTTCAAGTAAGTGTGATCTGGTGCGCTAGGCACACCTTATGATTCCTTTCTTACTGGCCTTGCTCTTTGCGTTGCTTCCATTTTTCCTAAACCGCTTTGTCATTAGTGCTTTCCATTCACTCCAGTAAAGTGAATCCCATTCTCCTTGCTAAGATAAGACATAATTAATGGCATAGGTTGAATTAGTCATATAGTTGCTTGGGATTGCCACTGTTCTCTTAGATGATGCTGTGAATACATCACATGGACTCAGGTCTGATCTTTTCTTATTAAACTTATTGTGCTTTATGAAGTTTATTCCTTCACAGTTCATCAGCAAGAGAAAGGCAATTACAACAGCCCTTTTTACTGCACTTACAAAATTAATAGGATAAAAGACTGCAGACAAAAACTACAAGTCTTCTTTTTATGGATATCTATGATGATGAAAAGGTTGGCAAGAATAATTTGCTGATGAATTAAGAGTAAGCTGATCCCCCTGTAGTCTGCTGGGATCCAGACTAAAGACCAGAGCTCACACATAGCTTCAGGCAAATCAGGCAGGGTTAAATCCCCTGAGAGCTGAGGCAGCTGGGACATCCTATGGTGCAAAGCAGACTGCTGCTGCCAAGGCTCCTTTTCCACGCTGCAGAGACAGCAAGACACCTTGGCCCAGGCTCCAAAATAGCTGGCATGGGAAGCAGGGAGCTGGCCAAGGGAGAATGCCGAGGAAAGAGGTATGCCTTCAGCCACAGCTCTTGCAGTGAATTAGGTGCTCCAGTTGCTGGCTCCTTGTGACAATCTCGATGGCTGGAAAAATGCCCCAAGGTAGACTCCTCACCTGAATCACAGCCCTAATCTATGGATTCACTGAGTTGTTAAAGGACTCACCTTTGAGGCATGAGACATCTCTCCTAGCCCTGAGCCAAGAATTACTTCAGTATCTTCCACTGTGTGCTGCATCCCTGATGACAGCCCTTGTTTCCATGTTGGCTGGGCAGTGCAGTCATGTTGACGATCATCTTCTGGCTCAGCACACAGTAAATTTTCCACAACTGAGCTTGATACTGCAAAAAAGCCTTGGGAACACCCTCCACTTGTAGCAAGATGCCTTTGGAGAAGAGAGACCAAGTAGAGAAGGGCTCAAAAGCTTCATGGAGGAATGCCTGTGGTCCAAGGATTGGAACGAGAGTTGGACATCTGTTTTTCTGCATCCACCTTTCTTGATGGCAGTGACAGTCAATCTGCCCAAAGGCATCAGGCAGAGTCTCAGAGAGGAACATCCTGATGGCTCAAGATCCTCATTGTCAAAATGGAGGTGGCAATGGATTTTCAGGGGCTTTCTAACTGGGCAGCAGGGGTGATTAAGGATTTATACTTTGGACTGAGATATGCTGAGCTAAGCTACAATCAAGCCACCATTTCCTTTTGTGGCTAAAGCCCTAAGTGCCTAAATTGTCTTATGAGATTCAGCTCACCATCCCAAGCCCCTGTGAGGCAGCAAAGTAACACCTGAAACCCTCTGCAGTGCCCCTCGACCGTATGAGCCTGATAAATAACCCTGCAGGAAAGCTCCATTTCAAAATATTTTGCAGTGAAAATAAAACACTTCAGCACGAAAGTACAGCCTGTTCTTCAAAGTACATTCTTGCAAGCACATGTTGTTGTGATCTTTTTGTATCATTTTCCAGATTGATTAAGAACGTATTTGTTTTTTAAAAAATAAGATCTGCAGAGTGGTTAGAAAAGCCTCGTCTGAGTTACGTCCTCTCTCCTCTCAGTCTGGTGGTTTCTTGGTGGTTTCTAAGACCAGTGTGAATTGTCTCATACTATCTAATATCTAATTGTCTCGTACTATTTTTTAAAGAAAAAAATATATACAGAAAAACCCCAGCTCTTGAAAGAACCCAGGAACCATCATCATAAACTAAGGGAGCATTGTAAGAACTCAGTTCAAATATCTTTCAGGTACAAATATATCGCTTTTCATAGGATAGGTAGATTTATTCCCCTAAAAAACAGAACGCCAATGCTTTTGATCCCAGTTCTCTCTGGCAGTCTTTCAAGTTTCCATCTTTTGGCAATCTAGCAAGTATTAAGAGACTCCCTTCTGAAAAGGAACACATGGCTGATGTGTTCTTTTTGTTGCTTGTACTAATCAGGCACACAATCAATGGGGATGTCTTATTTGATTTCCATTTGGTGTTACTTTTTGTACTTTACCTGCTGAACTAATCTGATAAAATACAGTCTGATGGAACAGACTTGACTTGTATTAGGGAGGACTTTAGCCTGGCAATTAGCATCCTTTCCCCGTATCAGTCCCATTCCCCTAAGCCTTTCTAAGCTTGTGAAAACAAAACATATTGCTCCTAATAGGGAGGAAAAACAGAGAAAGAAACCGTATGTCTACATGGTAACAGATTTCTGATTTTGCTGGATTGGTTAAAATATGGAACACGTCCAGACTATTGTGAGGAGTTGGCACCTCCTTAGCAGTTCTGGTTTAGAAAGTATCTTTTAGCCTGGGCCTTTTTGGGCAGATCACCACAGAAAAAGTGAATGGAAATCCACTGATCAAAGAGTGTACATCTGCAACACTAAAATATATCAGCCAGCCATAAAAGTGCAGTAAATCATTATTTCTTACCTGATCACTCTAGTAGCCATAATCCATTTGTGACACTCTTCCATCTCTGATCTTTGGCATCTTTTTTGACTTTAGACACAGATATTCCCAGTGGCTGGAATAATCAGTCTGTTTTCCTATAACATCAGGAAATTGAGACTGTTCTGCCTAAAGAAACCTGCATCTTCCTTTGACCAGACTTCTCAGTATCATGATAAAAGCACCCACCATGGGAAAGACAGAGATGTGGGGTTTCTCCCTCTGCCAGTAAATTTCATACAAAGCAAATGCTTCATAAGTGAGCAAAGACTGAGATGGGATCTTCTAAATGGGTGCCCTTAACTCTGCATCCCCACTTCCTCTAGGTCACCCTTTGGGGCTTCTTTGAAGTGGTCTACCAACTAATCCCTTCAAGGTGACTCAGCCTTCTCTTATGATCCTATTACTAAGTTTTAAACTTCCACCTCCTCAACACTGATATATTTTAAGTAATTTTAAGGTCCCAGACACACATATTTAGCTGTTTATGAACATTTCCTGATGAAAAGTTAGACTTTCCTGATGGCTGAGCATGGGTTTTAAAGCTGTAAATTTTAATTAAGGCACTTTAGAAGTGGTAAGATAGGACTAATTCTTCTGCCCCAGCTTAAAGTAACTTGGCTGACATCACCTGGGCAGCAGATAGAAAAACAGGGAGCTTGACATATCTCCCACACTTTGCTGAAGATGATGTTAGGAAAGACAAACTTCCTGTTGAGCTCATTGAGTCTGTCCACTCTCTACATCATGAAGAAGAACATTAAAGTCTCTCAGAAAACTACAGGCTTGTCTACCCTTGGGGATGATTTTTCCTGTTTAATTTGACAGCCCTAAAGCTTGATATTATAACAGTTTCATACTGGTAATTACTTGGCAACTAAATAAACTAAGGAATTGCTGGACCCTGAAAAGCTAGACTACCATGTAAGCTTTCATTACACACTTTATCCACACTTATTTTCTAGAGAAAGCCCCCAAAACCTGAAACAAAACAGAAGTGAGAGTTTGCATGAGGAGAAATCGTTAGCTAAGTGCATGCTATTTTTTACTTTCAGTTGCCTGCAGTATAGGCAAGAAGCCAGAAACAAATTATTCAATAAACATTTGGCAATATTAAGCTTTGGTGTCTCACCACAATGTTTTTCAGATGGATAGACATAAAATAATCCCATGTCAAACTATAATCGAGGTATGTAACTTGCTGGTTCTAGCTGTGTATGGCATACCTGCCATCAGGTGTGGTCCAAGAAAGGCAGATATGGAGGAAGTGGTGGAAGGGAGAAAAAGCCACATAGAAAAATCGCACTCCCAATCCATCCAGTTCATTCCAGTGAGCAGTAAAGATTATTAATATCTGTTCTTTGCTACTCAGTGATATTTTCCAGCATGTTCTTCAAGCAACATTCTGAAAGACAGCTGCTGATAGAAGCATCCTGTTGTAAAGCCAACCATCAAAGAGTTGCAAAACAAACTGGCTTTTCAAGAAGATCAGAAGCTGGCGTAGGCAGGAAGATGTTGCAGAATAGATCTGCTATGGTGAAGGTAGGACGCATACTGGAATGTACTATTGCTTAGAAACACAGGGAAATAAACTGCACTTAGTAGCAACCAAGAGAGAATGACACTGTCATTGCTCGTTTCATTGAAGGAACATCAGGCAAGAGAATTCCTGCAGATCCTGTCAGGTCTTTGGCCAATCCAAATTTCAGGTAACCAAGGCTTGACAGAGTGGCAACAGAGAGAGAACAACATTTAATTGCAAGATAAGCCTCTATTCACTGTGAAAAAGCAGCTGACACTCTAAGCTCTTAGAATGTCACAACTAACACTTTATGAAGTTCAAAATCAGTTTTCACACTCCCAATAACAAAGAAACCAGTGTTCTGTTTACACTGTCTTTTACTGTAATGATATAAACCAGACTGGTTGGAAGTGCCAGGTTCCAGAACATTATATTTGAGAACACACAAAAAGGAACCAAACAAAAATCACTGTGGACCCTCATTGCTTCTTAGTGGTTTTCTGAACATACTGTGGACAATGAACATGGTTAATAGAATTGATGCATCTGCTTCTTGAGCTGTTCATCTGAAAAGCTACTCTAAAAAAAAATTAGTCTCTTTCATCTCATTTTTTCCCAATATTAACAAAGACCTGTTATTTACAAACAACCAATTTCCATCTGAAGCACAAAACAGGAAAAAGAGATATTTATCCAGTGGTATGTTGTAGGTCAGATCTTTAGGGCAGGCTAAATGTCTCCAAAGTCTTCCACTTCCAAAGTCAGATTTCTGCATTTACTCAGGGTTTTTATTCCTTTAGTCACGACCAGTAAAGTGATGCAGAGAGCCAGTTTGCAGGCACTTCCACAGCATGTGTGCCCAAAGGTGTTAATCAGTATTTAAAACATAGTGTTTGCAGGCAAAAAAGTCAGACAGAATTGGGAAACAAGGAAGTGTGATTTCAAGCACTTGTCCACCCCTGAGGTCAAGCATATGGCAGATCACCTTAAGATGCAAGAACTGCGTAAAGAATGAGCTCATAATGAATTTCCTTAACCAATTTGGCATGATAACGCGTCTCTCATTGCCAGTAGAGTATATGGAATATATATGACAGTGTGAGCTATCATGTCACCCATAAAGTTAGCCAGCCTCTGAAAGACTTCTTTGAGTAGTACAAAAGCATTTGGAGAGAATCAAGCTAAAACCTGGTTAAAAGACCAGATTGACCCAGAGAAACTGGGGGTGTGAATTCCAGCAAATATCAATGGAAGAGTAATATTCCTGTCCCTTCCAGCTGCAGGAGGCAAAAACCCAACTCTGTCTCCTCCAGACCACCCACTTCAACACTTATAGGAAACATGTTAACCACAAAGTTAGGCAGGACACTCAATTCCATCCTGAAAAACAAACAATAAGGATAAGGGATTTCTTGCATTACCTTTCCTGAAAGCTGAAGCTCTGTTAACAGGCCCCGTTCAACAACAAAACCACTATCACATCACACAGTATCTCTGGCTTTAGCAGAAGGAAGCCTGTGATTCCTATCTATCTCCAGAGAGGCCTACTTCAGATATTCTCTTGTCAGCAGCAGGATTTACCGTAATTCATGGCCTCTACCACAGTTCTTTGAGGTGCAATGGAAGATATTTCTCCAAGACTTCTGTCTTCCAGGGACAAAAACGTGAGATGAGATTTATTTGGAAGTTTCTTGCAGGTGTGGCAAAAGAGGAAGGAGAGATGGAAACCAGTGAGCATTCCCAGTAGGTGAGGTCCCTTCTGAGAAGTCCAGCATAACACGTCAGTATTATCCTAGTAACATAGCTTGCATCAAATATTGCCTTTGAGGAATTGAATGGATGGCTGAAATCTGAGCTTTTATGTCCCTGTTAGCTTGAATGCCAGAATAAAAACTCAACTTTACACCTGCTCTTTATTTTTTTAGATATGAATATGAAATGTGAAATTTTAAATTGCAACCAAAATACTGACCTTG
Source organism: Psilopsiagon aymara (assembly GCA_024733675.1). Classification (NCBI taxonomy): domain Eukaryota; kingdom Metazoa; phylum Chordata; class Aves; order Psittaciformes; family Psittacidae; genus Psilopsiagon; species Psilopsiagon aymara. The sequence goes on from JANRGW010025556.1 coordinate 31,565, forward strand.
GTATGTAGGCAACCTTTCCTCTTTCAGGTGCAGGAAAAGAAAAGAAAAAAAGGTTTTCTCCCTGAAAACCTCCAGTTGTCCTAACTGTGCTTGAAGATTAGCTAGCAGTACACCTCCTTTCCCTTATTCTGGAATTTTGTCCAATGCTGTTGTTGAGCATGTCCTATGCCATGGCTAACGGTTGTTCTGCTCCAGCTGATGTGAAGGACAGTTGGAACAGTTGGAGCTGATCTCAGTGCAGGTTTGTGCCTTGTATACTGCATAGGGAATGTGTCCTCCTTGCTTAGCTAATGTTCTCTGGCTGATAAGTCTCCACCCCATGAGTTGGGATGAAGATACCAACAGGGCCATCTTGTAGCCTGGGTATTTCTCTATCAGGAATAACAGCCTAGTAGATGTGCTTCATAAGGATAAGGAGCTTTGTGGAACACAGATTGGCCTCTTCTTACTGTACTGTAGACAAAATGAGACCCAGGTCATAGAAATCTTCTACAGTAATGCTACACACAGCATCCTTTATGTTATTTAACCTCTCCCGTGGGGTGGCAAGAGACAGCAACAAAAGAACACAGTGAGTGTGCAGGAAGAACAAAGTGACCTGCAGCTCTTCTAAGATGGGTATTTATTACTTTCCCAATACTATAAAGCTGAGTTGAGTCCCTTTCATGCCAGCATTACTGAACTGTTATTGTTTTCTGCATCTGGAGGGGGAAATGTCATACTTTAGCCCTGATTTACTTTTTTTTTAACTTTGTGGTTTCCATGTGCTAAAACTGACTAAGAGAAGTAATGCGTCCTCTGTAACGGTGAGAAGCAGCTGCTTTCATGTGATCTCACAGGCTGTTAAGCAATGCCACTCTTGAAGGTGTTTGTTATTGGAGGAAGCATTTTTATTGCCAGGATTTCTTGAGTCTCTGGGGTCGAGACACCACACCAGACTGTAACCACTGCTCAGAGCAGAGCACAAACCTCCTCACAGCTATTTTGGCCAAGACTGGCAGAGTTTCATATTAAAATGGATTTGTGCACATTTATGATTTGCAAGGGATTTTATCACAGCATGCGAGTCTTGGTTTTCTGCCTTGATGCAGAGAATTCAAACCCAAGCACACATCTCATTCTGTCTACTTCATCTTTCTGGAGCCAACATTGGCACAAACAACACTCTTCCACTGCTTTCCTTACTAGATCAGCAATTTATACCCTTTTTTTTGAAACCAACTGGCTTTGGTTTTCATTACAGTAAGGGCTGGTTAACCTGGCACTCACTGTTCTTCACGTCATGAAGGCATGAGGCCAGCAATGACATACAGTAATAGCGAGAGTCACCAAAGAAGGTCCATGCAGAAATCAATTGCCTGAGAGAAGACTTCAAATCTGTTAAGTTATTCTCCTCTAACACATAGAAGTAGTTTAATGAATCTGAGGAATGTTGTGCAAGGGACACCCGGAAGACAAGCACCCTGATCCAGTGAAAAAACTTGACAAGGAAGGGATTTTCTTATTGTCCTTAATTTTTAAAGTATGATATCCTCATCAAAAGCTATTTTATCTAGAAGTTTATTTTTTTCCAAATAAATATATATCCATACACATTATATATAATATATATATATATATATAAATATCACAAAACCCAAGAAGAATTACCTAATTTCTGGCTTCTTTAGTTCCTTTAGTCTTCAAGGGATGATATTGCAAAGTGGTTTACCTGTCCCTTACTTTCTTCTTCTAGAAATAATAAATAATTCATCTTTCAGGGTCTTAAAAAAAAATAAAACAACAAACAAACAAAAACAAAACACAGAAATAAGGCCACTTTGCCCTCCAGGTTTGCCAAAGTACTTCAGAAACATAAGGCTTCCTACAAACCAAGATGAGGTGCTAACGGCAGAAATGAATAGAAGTTCGTTTATCACATTGTAAACATAAATCAAATAACGACTTAGTGGTTGCCAAAGTGTCATTAGTGATGGGCAAATCTCATGCCATCAACAGCATCAATCAGATGATGTAGAGCACTCAGCATACTTGGCATGACACGAGGGCCTGAAGTCATGCCCAATGTCGTGTTGCATGATGCATCCTTGAGCTGTGGCACAGGCATTTTGCAGGACACTCAGGCAGCCCTTGCAGGATGCTCCAAGAGGTCTCAGTGCAGTGGCTGCATCCCCCATCACTTCTCAAACTGGGCCTTCTGCCAGCACATAGCTGAAGTCTAACCATTTAAACCACAAGGAATTCCTCTTAGACCAGTCAGGAGAACTCAGATGTTCCTTTTTTTAAAAAAAAAAAAAAAAATCCTTTTTTTTTTTTTTTTGTGGTCTGGAATTGCTCAACAAAAGCTTTGCAATGACAAAATGTCCATGGGAAAAAAAGTTGTGCCTGTCTCTGCCAGGACTGAGGGAGACCTGAGCAGCCACCACGGTTGTGAGCGTTTCTGAATCTTCCCACTCTCCCAGGTCTTTGTACATACTCATTTGGGTGCCTTCCTGCTGCAGGGTGGGCATACGTAATTTCTTTCCCTTGGCCTGGAATTGCCTATGGCAGCTCTCCATCACTTTCCAGAAGCAGCAAGTGTTGGGGGGAAAGGATGCTATCCTTTCAGGAGCCAGATATCTGGAACATAAAATCTGAGATCACTTTTAATCACAGGAATTTTAAGTGTAAGTCTCATTTTTTGCAACTAGCTAAATGAGAAGTTCTTAAGGAACACGAAAAGGGGCACCATGATGGTTCCTTTTGGAAACCAGGCTAGAGACACTATGGCTGTTTGCTGAGGCACAGCCTCTTCCTATCCTCCACAGTTTCCTTGAAATAACTCCAACCAAGAATTAATTCATGGTTCTTGACTAAGCTATAGAAAGTCCCATGGGAATCTAGGAGATGAATGGCCTTCGCTTTTCCATAAATAGAAGCAATGGAAACAGAGCATTTATGTTGCCTTAGATGCTGCCAGAAGGGTTTGCAGCTTCTCTGCAAATCTGTAGGATTATATTACTCTCTGCCTAAACACATATTTACACTGGGAACAACAATTTTTGTGGAAACATCTTTTTATACTGAGAAACCACTGGAAAGTTAAGCCACAGTCCTTGATAGACTTTTGGACCACACTGAAAAATGGAATCCAGGAGAACATAAAGAATTGACATCAGTAATGGTGAAAATCTCTGGGTTTGTAGGCAAATATCTTTCAAAAGCAAGTCCTAAATGTATTCATCCTGCTACAGCTCATCACTTTGGTCTCTTCTGTTTGCCCCACTGTGGAAAGCTGGTGCTAAATGATATCAGACATAACACACCTCTTCTCTGGTCATTTTTATCTTTCTGGTTAATACTTAGATTCTTCCAGCTAGGTGAGCTATTTAATCAAGTTTAAGTCTATTAAATAGAACTGCCCCTGTAATTGCTTACAAGATAGGATTGCCATTTTACAAGCAACACTTTGGCCTTTCTGCTACAGCCTTATGCTTCCTTTTAAATCTGCTATTTGAATTACACACATGGAGTGATTTTCCTTGCACTGCAACATAATTTCTGTGTGCAGAGGAAGTATCTGGATGTTATTGTCATCATCCATGGGAAGGTCAATGTGTGCAACGCACAACAGTAGCAATACTAACTTTTGATCTGGTGCTCATGATGTGTCACAGTTGAACCACACTAGATGATGAGCAAATGCATGAGCCTGAAAACTGACTTCATGTAACACATCTCCCTGCGGTGACATGTAAAGGAGAACCCTGTGTAGGCAGCAGAAGATCTAAGTTGTCATCTCCCCTGACCCCTCCTCAGTAGCTGCAGTAGTGCAAAGTGTACAGGAGGCAACAAATCAGGTCCTTCCAGTCTAGAAGCTAAACTAGAGAGCTCTAGGAGAAAAAAGTAAAGAAAGAGCTGCAGCCTGTTGATTCTCAGCACTGATTCATGCATGCAGCCTGGATGTACATCAAATCCTCCACTGAAAAAGCTGTATTAGTCATTGTTTCCAGAAAAAATAGATCTTGCAGCACACAACACAATGTACCTCTCTCCTTCTGCACTTAGTCACGCAATCATTACTTACAGTCTCCATTGGTTAATTTGAAAAATTCAAGCATGAGGTTAATTATACCAGTTGTTAATTACCCTGATCCTAGGCAAAACTTCAATGTACAGATAAAAGACCATATAATCTCATCGGACATGACTGAAAGGTCTATTGCTTCGTCCTGGGGTTGCACAGCTCTCCTCAAGGGAAGGGGTCAATCTTTCCCTGGGAGAGAAAAAAAAACTTGGCATGAAGGCAGGAAACACTGGGTTTTCTTTATATGTCACATCCCTCTCTCTGAGAACATTTCCCCTCTTCCAAGGGCAGGTCTGACAGTGTTTTGCTTCCAGGTTTCAAGCTGTAATCCCTCTTTGAACAAGCTGCCATTGCTCTTCACCAGGACTGTTCTTCCTGACACTGGTAACATTTATTTGTCATGGCTGAGGAAAAGAAGTGAACTGAATCACACATATATCCATTTCTAAGAAAGGCTTTTATAACTATCCAAGATGCTTTTTTCTAAGTGTTCCTATGTATCATCTGAGCAGCTGCCAGACCACCAGCCATGAGGCACTATCAATTGTAACAACTCTCTATTATTTTATGTATTCCTCCAGTTGGAAATAATCAAATATTGCTAGTGTTCTGTGGAAAAGAAGTCTTGAGACATTAGTGATGTTTTAAGAAAGAAATAGGACTTTCAACACATAATAATAGGCAGGATCATCTTTACATCTGTCATTTCTGCCACTTTCCCTGGAACACCGCTGAAAGGGAACAAATTCTTATTTATCTTAGCTGGACTAGATATCAACACCACCGTCACTTCCATTACTGCTGGACTTGAGTAATGATTTTTCTGTTGGTATAGCTAACACAAAAATGAAAGTTATAAAGATTTTCACAAATACCAAATGTTCTGGATGATGTGAGCTCTTGGACCTTGATAAATGTTCACAGAGCTACTATTACCATGACAAGAGCATGACCAAAACTCCACCTCTGCAGGGCAGTAGACATTGCAAAGACCATTATTTTTCAAATACCTGACTATTTATGTGACTCTTGATTTGCTTCCACTTCGCACACATTTTGTACACATATTTCACCATTTCCCCTGCATACCTCAGGGGCTGCAGTCATAACAGCTCTTTCTAGAGCATCAACTTTTGGATAACAAGCTGTGACAGATTCAGTGAAATCAGCAGGAAAAGAGGTCAGTCTGTTACGAAGATCTCACCCTTGTCCTGTGCATGTTACTGCCAATTCAATATTGCATTTGCATTTTCAACTCACTCAGGTGCTCTGGAAAGACTTCTTGGATAAGGGACAAGCCACAGGAGTCACAGTACATTTGAGCATTTAGCTGCCTCTAGCCAACTGGGGAGGTGACCATTATTGATTGCAAAAGAATAATGCCAAGAAAACATCTGATTCTGATGGACAGTTGCATAGCAGAGGGCTGAAGAACATCAGATTCTTCTGTCCTTAAGCCATCCTCTTCTTTGGAATGTAAAATATTAAATGCCACAGTATCTCTAAATGTGAACTCTCGTCGAGCGGACAGTACTGCCTGCTGCTTTATCTAACCCTGCTTAAATCAATGATATCAAAGACTGCCAAAATGTAAACCTCTTCTTCACCCTGAAGAATTTACCGTTTAAATTAGATTGAGGGGGAGAGGAAATGGAACAATGAACAAGACAGAGAAGATATGTAATGCTTCCTGGGGAGAACATGAGAAGGAAGATTGGTAGAGATAGTATTAAGAGAGGATTTGAAGGAGAGCAGAGCATACAAGGAACAACAGCTGTTAGGGAATAAATTGAAAACATTCTCTCTACTGTGGAAAAGGTTGGACCTTGGTTGAAAACCACAGAATTCAGAACAAAGAACCTTTTGTCTTCAAGCTGTGTCAAAAGCCCTTTCACTGGTTTTGAGAACCTTCAGAGGAAAAGGCTTTGGCAAATCCCATGCTCAGGAAGAGAGATGAGAGGGCAAAGGAGCACAGAGGGGTTCGGGTCCAGCAAAACCTTTGCTGGGAGGGCATCAGCAAAGGGCCATAGAGAGACAACACCAAGAGGAGTGACGTCAATGGTACCCGTGACCCACAGTTCGGTTGTCCCTGAGATTTTTTTTCTTTGGAGTTTGGAAATCATCTTTAATCCTCTCTTTTTGTCATTTTAATAGGTGAGTGATAGAAGAGTCTCCACAGTAACTATTCCAGCCACTCCAGCAGCCTACAGAGCAAATAAACCCTTTTGTGCAACAGCTTAAATCCACACCCACAGAGGTAATATGCTACAGGAAAATAAAAAGTAGAAAGGAAAGGCCAAGCGCTTGGTTCTTTGTGACATGGAGACATGAAGGTCTAAAACTCGTCTTTGACTTAAGCTGACCGGGCTTGTCTTTGCTGCTGAGAGCCCCATAATGTAAGTAACATGAGGATAGCAGGAGACAATAACAGTAATTTCCACAAGTTCAATGCAAAATAGAGAGAAGGGGCAGGCAGAATTTTGGCTGTTCTAAAGAACACTTTGGAAAGATCAGGTTTAGAGAAATAAAAACATGAAGATGGACCATTTCTGGAGGTGGAGGATGGGTGTGAGATAAATCAGTGCTGCCTCAAATCCATAAGCTGCTCTGTGTGCTGCTTTTCAGGTCATAAAAAGAAACACGCTACACATGAGGAATTTATTCTTACCTCTGGTTCATGAACAGACAGGCAACAGCATTAAAGAGGTCACTGTCATGTTTATAGAAGGGAAATACTTTAACAAGACATTCTGTCCTTGAACAGGGGCTATTCCCTGTGTCCCTGAGCACCTGATCCCTGGAGCCAAACAGAAGCGTGTGGGGCTGGAAAACAAGTAGGCAAATGGCCACCACCTCCCTGCAGCACGCCAGCTGCAAACAGGAGCTGCTGAAACTGACTTTCTTCTTGTCAAACACAGTGTAAATCTCTGCTCCTGAAACAGCTCCTTGAAAAATGGCCATTCCTGCCCCTGCCCACTGGGCTCTGCTGCAGGGCAAATGGCTTCATGGGAGCAGGGAACATCGCTGCCATGGACCAGGGCTGTTGGCAGGTCCATTGGGTTTTTGATGTATCTGCCAACCCATTGACAACATCATTCCACTGCTGCTACCTCCAAGCACATGCTCAGTTTGGAAAAGAAGAACAACCCTGAGGATAATCTAGGTGTTTTTCCATACCAGGAACATTTTCTCCCTCACTGACCTCATGAGGTAAAGTTCTGCTGCAGTCTAGGCAGTCTCCCTCCAGCCACCATCTTCCAAAGGGCTGATGGACTCATTGGGGGATTAATTATCCCAGCAGGTGTCAGCAATATGCCTGATTCTCGCTTTGCATGAAGGACAAGAGATGGGTTATTCTGCTACCAGGCTGTAACGCATCCCTCCCAGATGGCCGGCCCAGGTAATCATCCCTTCCTCCTTCTGCTTTAGCCACTCATTTCCTTGCGCTGTGAGTACAGCCACCATCCTTGCAACACCCCACAGAGATATTTATTCCCCTTTAGGGATTAAGAGCTGAAATTTCCAGACTCCAGGGCAAGATGGCAAAAAAGCCACATCCTGTGTGAGTCAGGTGCAACACTGCATGTAAAAAGTGGAGTGGCCTTGTGGTTACACCAAGCTGTGATGTGATATCCTGGGCAGATTCCTCCTACTTCTGCATGTCCTGTGTTTATGAGTATGCCAAAGGATAACCCTGGCCTAGAAGCCTTAATCAGACCTTGTAAGCTCTTGAGGGTTTTGGAAGTGAATATAAATATACTTGTGTTCATTCATAAATAAATGAACACCAGTTTGCTTACTGTTTCTGGTTTTGTCATGTGTAAGATGTTCGGATGCCACAAAAAGATGCAGGGATGGTGCTAGAACCACCCTGTAGGACACATCAAAGGCAAAGCATCAGACAGAACTTTCGGGCAAAATCTTGTGCTTGTCTCCAAGTCACAGCATTTATTCAAAGCCCAGTATAAAGGCATTTTTCTTTCCAGCAGCTCATGTTTTGTGCTAGGTTATTGTTGGCTACTCTGTATTTGTAGATGTTTTCACATCTGTTTGTTAGCCTGTAAAAAGTGACATTGTTCTCTGTTTCCGTAGATGAGATTGTTTTGGAAAGGGTGGCTTGAAGGTAGATAGGCTTCACCTTGACCTTTAATCATGTCAAAATTCAGGTGGTAAGTACGACAGCTATATGTATAGATATATATATGATCCAGTATCAGTTTTGGAATTTGTAGAGATACCAGCCCTTGTTCAGTGTTGTTCATCCGTAGAGTCAAAATATTCTTGGCCATTTTCACCACATTCTCTGGGATGACAAGAGCAGGCCAAAAATGGCAGAAGCAAATGCACTTTTAGTGAAATATGGTATCATTTTAAACAGCAGGAGTTTCAGGGGAGAATAAAGAAAAATAACTTGTTGACATGAAGCATGTGGAATCTCTCATCTATCTGTGTAAGGGCTATAAATCTGCCTTGGAATGAGACATAAAATACAGCATAAAAAGTAAATAATAGAAAACTATAAGACCAGTTTAAAATTTATGGTAAGTAACTTATGGAAAGCACTACATGTCTTAACCCTAAATCAAATGCTCTTCAGCTGCATATTTCTGCAGGCTTTTGTGTAAGACTCCTTTCTCTTATTTCTCTTTACTTGAAAGAAGTTTGAGCATTAAAAAGACATTCTATTTTCTATAAATTCATCAATGAAAGCTATGTAAACAGAAAGACAACACAAACCTGCCACAGAAAGGTACCGCAGAAAGCATCAATAGTCTAGACTTTGGAGGAAAATGTTATTTAATAATGCAAAATAGAATTTATCTTCTCCCACAAAAATTTCATTTGCTCAACTAATGCATCTCCCCATTTTACTTACTGGTTTAAGGTCTTCTTCTGACCTCTATACCCCACTATAATTACCTTGTTAGTGCTAATTCCTCTCTCGTTCTCTCCCAAAGACTACTATTGTCTTTCTGCTAGCAAATGAAAACTAGATGGTGATGATAAGGAGCAGATATTGAGATTAGGACTATCTACCAGAATTTTGCTGTGCCTAGTGAACATGACTAAGCATTATCAAAACTAAATCACTAGACTATTCTCTAAAACCTAATAGAAATCTTTCTTTTGGGTTTAACATTGTGCCAAGGGCCTAGGATTCATGATTCTTCCAACTCTTACAGGGCCAGAGCTTTATCTCCTCAAAATTTATCTGTACCACAATCCAGCAAACAAATTTCCCAGCACAAATGTACAGGAGCTCCCTTAGTCTGCAATTATTCATCAGGAAAAGGCTACACTGAGCAACAGAGGGAAGATTCTCCTACTCATAGAAGAAACACAACATAAGAGCAATTTCTAAAACAAACCAAAAGCTCATCTTTTTCTCTCGATGTTTCTTGTAGCTGGACTTCTTCATGTTAGTCTGGTAATTCCTGAAAGATTAGGAAATGACCCACAGCTCTTATATGGAGATGCTCACGGTAGATGTGTGTATAGAGTTAAGAAAAGGTTTTATCTAAATGCTAGACTATCTGGGATGCTCTTTGCCTTTTCCTTCTCTTTTGGCACACTGGGAGACAGCGTTGTGCAATCATCTTTCATGCGCAGTTACAGTTCTGCCAGTTATAGTGGAAAAGTTTTAGCAAGGAAAAGTTCCTTGGCGAGACACCAAACACTCCCTTAAAAATTAATTTCAGGGTTTTGCTAAGCCTCAGCACTCATGGCTAGAAAGAGCTGATATGCCCTAGATTTCAGTGTATCAAAGCAGACTGCTAACACCTTCATCCATTCTTCGTGGGACTGTCTTACCATGTATTTCTATGCAGGGGTTACCGTCCATTTGCCTCTGTCCCACAGAAGACTATGGGTGAAGTCTGATTTTGGTTGAGTGCATTTCCTTACTTTGACAGCTAATTTGTAGCTTTTTAGCCTGGCATTATCCTAGCAGTGAGTTTACGGTGCAATTACCATCATCTTCCAAGCAAACAGAAACCCTTTCTGTCATCTAATTGTCGTGCCAAAAGTCAGGTTTGCAAGCCAAAGAGCAATACAGAAGCCTCCACCCGGCAGCATAAAAACTTTGTCAGTGAACTAATTCTGTAGCTGAAAATAAGCAACCATGTTTGAGTTAGACAACCCAAAACCTGCTAGAGCCTGACCTGCTAACAGCTTGTGGCACATGAAATAAACTCTGTGGAGTCTCTGCAGATTAAGCTGGACATTGCTGCCATGAGGCACTCCAGGTGATGCTCAGTATTTATGAGTGACCCAATTAGCAGAGCACAAATTTGGAATTTCTAGATGGATATTAAGTCCTTTGCAACCCCTGAGTAAGCAGGGGGTGTGCAGTTGTGGTGGCTTAGGAACAGTGTGAGTCCACCACTCATTGACTGCTGCCCAAGGTCTCTCTCCTGGACGAGTGGAATAGGACAAGATGGTAACCTCTGCTTAACTGTGCTTCTGGGCTTCTGAGTCTGGATTCAGATGCAGAGAATTCCCAGCCTTCATCCACCTTCAGCTACACATGGGAGAAAGAATAGCAGTTTTCAAAAGACCTTTTCCTGTGGCAGCAGAAAAACCTGGGTAAAGGAGAGATAAATGGTGCTGTGATACCCCGCTTGGTGCAAAAGGCTGCCCTCAGCCAGGCCCTACAAAGTAGCCAGCGTGGTCACCCTGGGCGATAATGTTTGGCTTGCAAGACCCAGGAGATACTAGAATAAAGTGAAACATGGAAGAAAAGCACAAGAACATTGATAGAAGGCGGTGAAAAACCCACAGTCTCCAAACCGCCAAGTATGTGCTCTATATATCCTCTTTTACAAACTTATTACATGACCCCCTGCTATGGGCACGTCACACTTCATCATTCACTCTCCACAGATTTTCTTCACCTTGGTGACACAGGGCTTTGGCATTTGGACCAGGTCAGCAAATATTGATCTCTCTGGAATGACTCTTGACTCCAGCACACAATGTCCTGCGTTGCAGTCCAAGTCTCTGGCTGTCTCTTCTGCTCCACTTTATCACTGATGTCTTGGCTATATCTTCTGCTTTTTGTTTGGCTTTTTTTTTTTTTTTTTCTTTTTGCACTTTTGCCTATTTCCTTCTTTTTTTTTTTTTTTTTTTTTTGTTTCTTTTCATCAAGCTTTCCTCTGGAAATCTGTTGAAATGAATAACTGCTCTGCTGTACGTCAGCTGGAATGACTTTGAACACGGAGCTGAGACTTGTATGAGCTGAAGTCTCAGACAGCTGCTCGGAATGGAAACTATCAACCTTCAGAGCCTGACACCTGATTTTAAACAAACCTCTCTATATCTAATCCTTATATATGAACCTTCTCACTTCAGCACCTTTACATGTAAGTCTTGCATATATGTTCACCAACAGAAGCAGCACTAGAAGTCGTAGAGACTAGCAATGAAGGTAAGTAGTTGGCCTTGAGCCCTTTCCCCTGCTAACACCCTCACAATGCCTCAGTTTCCCTATAAGTTCCCTGAATGTGCTCAAGGCTGGATTTTGCTGGGTTCAGGACTGTTTACCACTTCTACAAGCATTTTATCTGATCTGAAGGAAACTTCACTCAGAGGTGTGAAGTATTTCAGCACTTTACACCCAGGTATTGAAACAGCTTCAGATCTAAAATATTTTTCAAGTGTCCCAATGAGAGTAGCCCATCATTACCCTTGCAGGGTAATATAGCCCCAATAGCTGTAGCACAGGGATTGTACTAGGCCTTTCATCTACAGTGAACACAAGGGAGCAAACCTGATGGAAAGAAAGGGGGGCAAGGGAGTTTTGCTGGCATCAACTCTCATGATCTCTCCACGTATCTTCAGACGCCTGACATGTCAGTGTAGCCCCAGATCCTGGGAACAAATTAGTTGACTCTGGTTTGATTTTGTGGGGTTTATTCATTGCAAAGGATGTTCCCTAGCTTCAAAAGAAAGGCATGAAAGAAGGGCAACTGATAGTTCCTGAGGGAGAAGACACTGTCTACTAAGAACCTAAAAGTTATCACATTAAAAAAGAAAGTGTTATTTTTTCATTCACTTGGGGACTGGTTCTGTTCTTTTTACCTAAAAGGAGGAAATGGCAGGGTCAGGAAATTCAGAGTAGAGGCAGGAGGATTAACGACTTCAGGTCTTACCTCCCAAAGGGATATTGCAAAGCTTGGTTAGCTTTTTCCTCCTCCTTTCTCAACCCAAAGCACCTGATGTCGATTCAGCTAGTCTGAGTCAGGTTGAATAACAGGACATTTGCAGGGGAAGAGCCCTGTACAGCTCACAGAGGAGAAGAGTTTAAATAAATGGAAGTTCTTGCTTTGCTGGCAATGAACAAGGGTGCAACGATGTGCCCTAAGGACTGGGGGGGCTGTCACTCTTCTATCCCTACTCCACAGAATGCAGGTCCCTACTGTGCGCTGCAGAGCACCGGCAGCAGGAGGCATCCTGATTTTGGATAAGGAATGCCTCAGGGCAGCTCTTTGCAGGGGTCTGAAGGGAAGTCTCATGTTTGTTATTCCCTTTGCATGGAGTAAAAAGCATCAAGACTGACTCTGGCTCAAGCTTGGCTCTTTGCCTGTGGAAAACATAACCGTATGTAATGCTCCTCATGCCAGTGGATAGCCCAATAAGTATTTTAATTACTGTTTATAGTAACTGAATCGCAATAGAGAATTCAATAGCACATTTTTGGGTTCTTAACTCATAGCCCATACATTCCTCCTACACATTCCGGGTAGAGCATTGTATTCAGGACTGTACTGGCTCAGAGGCACTTAAACCAGTTACGTCTAAGGACAGTCATTGCACAATCGCCCAGTCCCAGGCAAATTCTACCCAAGCTTCTCCTAAGTAATTTTGGTTAACTTGAAGGACTGATGGGGACAGAAGTACCTTGCAGCTCTGAGTTTTTTCAACGAGCCCGCAAAACGCAATCATAATATTCTAACAACCAGTTGAAGATCAGCAGAAGAATCCTTTTAGAGGGATCACGGAAAGCATGACAGCCTTACAAAACTAAGGCAATTGTATGAAACTCTGGAAGGCCTGGTGAAAAGGAGCTGTGAGGCAAAACTACTGCACTCTCTTACTGCAATTGACTGTCAAAGGCTGCAGAGACATAACCATGATTGACAGTTTGGTGACTGACATAAGGCATAGGGCTCAGCATTAACCACCCCTCTTTTCCTACCCCTCACCCTTCTAATTGAGCTCACAATTTCTGATGTTAATGTTGCCACCCAATTACTTTAATTAATTGGATGCAGCTATACTGCAAACTGTCCATCTGTCCCCCTCAAACTGCAGTGGAAGTCCATTAATAACCAAAAGACAGGGCACACGTAAGCAATGAAAAAATCCTAGGAAATACCTTGATACCGTTGTCCCAGGGAACACTGACTTTCATCTCTGTTCGTTTCTCTAACATCTGGTATGAGTTGCTGGGGAATGATGTTCTGTTCAGCCTTGAACTCCTTCCACCCCGCAGATTCAGTAACAGAGTCAGGACACCTGTACCTCAAAGCAAAGCCATCCAAGCGTTATCGGATATGCTGCCTGAGAGATATTTTTCTTTTCAGATGAGAGGCAACTATCAGGCTATATTGGAAAGACAATGCTGTGTTTCTTGCAAAAACTGGGATATTAATTTCTGGCACAATAGAGTCAGGACATTTTTGCTGTTCTAATATTCCCCCTCCATAAGTTTACAGTTGGTCACATTATTCTTCATTCCCCCAGAAAGCACAAACTCAGCTTCTGTTGCCTTGCCAGTATCGTCTGGCTGTACAGCTCCAACCCAGAGTTACAATGATGAAGGAATGTGCTGCAATGCTGTGTCTTGCCAAGCCCAAGGTAGGATTATTTTGGCCTTCCTAGGCTTTTAAAAATGGATATACTTTGCTACCTACCCCTCTTTCGTGATGAAGGAAGCTCTGCAGCAGACAGGAGATCCCCTTAGATGTGTTGCCAGGAAGGGGATATGTGCTGCACCTCAGTTGTTGGGGTGACACCACTTGTCTATGGAGAAAGTAGGATGGCACTAATAGGTCGGTTTGAGATTTGAAGAGCTAAATCCATATTTATTCTTTTGCAGATGCCATTTTGGGAGTCACGATGGACTGTCTGCTCACTGTAACCCCAACAGTGGCAGCTGCTGTGATGCAAAGAATGAAGAAAGGACATCACAGTGACAGCTCAGGTCATGAAACATCTCTGATGGAGGAGCTTTGGCCACAGTCCTAGAAAGGTGGGATCATTAGCTGATACTGGCAAAGCGGTATATTTTACTGATGCAATATTATCACAGTGTAAATAATGGTGCAAATAGAAAACATCTCAATTTTTAACAGTCCAAAGTGACACTCTAAATCAATCTGTCTCCAAATAAGACCTCTTGATGGCATTGCTAACATATACAATTTCCACAGCAGGCTTTGTCTAACTAGCAGGAAGGCTGGCTCAATAAATACTGCTTATGCCAAGCTCACAAAGATTTCTTTACAGTCCAGGGGTTGGATCACTCAGGCCAAAAGGCAAAAATCATCTCAGGTAAGTCTGAACGCCTACAGGCATTGAGCAAACAGCTTTGCAAGAGCTGAGCACAGTAGACAGAGATATTTATCATAGACAGGGGCCAGAAACAAATGAAGTGACCTGTAAAACCAAACGTTTCTGTGGCTCTGATTGAAAGTGCGCAGGATATTCCTGTTCCAGGATCCAACACAATGGCCGTGTCTAACCGGACGTGCCTTTAAGCGATTGAACTCAAGCTCTGTCTGGGCAAGGCGTCAAACTCCACAAATCTTTATCCAAGCCTCACACCTGATGGCACTTTGAGCCAGTCCAGACAATAATCTGGAGCTTATGTTCTACTTTGTCAACCCTCTCCATTCCCCACCAGCTGCCAGCCAGCCTGCCCTCATTCAGAGAGAGTAGGGGGGACCAAATACAAGCACAGCAGGTCAAAAAGCAAAGAAACACAGTGAAAAGATCAGGCTTCTGGCATCAGTGCAGATTCAGACTGAGGAGGTTTTAAACCATGCAAACAGCAAGCGCACCAAACCACCAGCTACAGTGAACACACCATCACAGAGCAGCATGGGTTCAAAGGGGACTGTGGTAGAACCAACTCCCTGCTGAAAGCAGGGCTAACTTCTAAACTCCACCTGGTTGCTCATGGCCTCCTTCAGCCAAGCTTTGAAATAGCCCAAAAATGGGGATTTTGCAGCCTCTGTAAAACTTTGTTCCAGCATTTGAGCACAGTTGCTGAGTGGCCACCTCTCACTGCTGACTCATATGGACACAGCATCATCACATCCTGCTGATTCTTATTCCCACTAGACTGTATGTTGCATAGAAGCATCAGCACTGGGCACTATTCTTTGGGGGACAGAATTAAGTGAAATTTGGAAGGAGACATCTATTGAAGAACCCATACTATTGAGAAGTCAACAATATGCTAGTGTTGACACTTTTTGGGGGGGGGGCTTCTTCTCCAATGTCACTGACGTGTTTGGTTTGCTGTCATCTTGCATAAAGCCTGCAAATCAGCTGAACTGCCACTGCATTTGACACAGATTTTCTCCTTCAATATGAAAGGAGAAAAATGATTTCCCTGTTGCCCCATTCACCTCAGAAATATGAAACTGAAGTTCTGATTGAAAAAAAAAGTAGTAAATAAAATCAGCACCAAAGTTACTCCTGATGAGCCTGCTTTTATTGGCCTGCTTTGAGCAGAGATTCTCTCCAGCCTCAAATATTTTATGTGATTTTAGTGGAACTTAAAATAATTTTTCACATTGCTTTCAATTTAACAGTATTTAAACATGCATTAATGTGCATTCCTGAAATGCAGTGTTAGTAGGTAACTTGTTGATAAAGCAGTGAAAGTTTGTACAATCAGATTTTTTGTATCTCCAAGCCTGGTCTGGAAATTAATTTAGTCGCTTTTGTATTTTCCTTCATGAGCTCCCTAACTCCTACTTTTACCAATGTGGCTGTATGGATTTCATGGGAGCAGTGATAATTTACTATCCGTAAGACACTGACCTCACTTTGTTATGCCCATACTTTGAGCCCTCTCAACCCCCTTGAAAACACACACCTTCTTTACTTGATTTATTGTACCAACCTCTAAAACAGTGTAACTCCTCTGGATTCTTTCTAAATCCTTCATAGAGATGACATTCAACAGGAAAATGAAAAAGCCAAAGAAAGGAAAAACACCCTTCTCACAGAGGAAAAATATCCTCCGATCTTATGTACCTGGCTTCTAATTTTTGGCACAAGCAAGCCTTCAGTTTGCATATTCAAATATGCATCATTTTTATAGTAATTACCCTGCCTGGGTTGCAGTTTGAATGAACCACCCCTTGAGTCCTGACACAGTGAGTTTCCAGAGGAAAATATTGCCTGTTGTATCCTCAGCAAGAGAAGGACCCTAAAATGTATAAAATATTTAGGTTAGGCATTATGTGCAAAGAAGAGATGGAGGCTGAGAGAAGGGCAAAATGGACATGGATATGGATTGAAAAAGAGAGGGAGGACCAGAGGGTGGGAAGCTGAGTGGTCTGGGCATCAATGCTAAAGCTGCACAGATAGTACTATTGCACAAGGAGACATCATCTGCCCATCTTTGGCTCCAGATGTGCCATCAATCCCACGTTTAAGCAAATTGAGGACAGAAAATGCCAAGCTTTCCAAAGCACAAATCTTTCTGCAGCTCAGCTCATGCTAGAGAACAGTTGGGTTAGAGATAGGAAGGAGATGGCTTGCAGCTTGAAGGTCTTCTCAGTCTGTTAGAAGGACCACAAGGCAATAGCCTGAAGATAATCAAGTCCTCTAACTGACAAAAAAATGGTAATAATGCTGGCAACAGAACAGACAGTCTTTTCCTGGGAACAAAAGCCAGAACACACTGATTTATGGCAAGAGGAGGAGTATTTTTAGGTTTTTTTAACCAAGCCATCTGAATCATTGTAGAGGCAAGAACGTAAAAATAAAGACGAGTTCCCATGTCCTTTCTCAATTTAATTGTGGTTGATTTAACAGGATTTTTTTGAACACAGATGCCTGACCTTATATCTACCTCAAAAAGAAGAAAATGTATTTATTTTGGTCAGCTGTATTGGCCTAACTGGTCAAATGTATTTAGTTTGGTCAACCCCAATGAGCTAACTCAGATTAAAATAGAGGTGAAAAGACTACAGGAACGTATGAAGGTATGGACTGGTTCATGTCAAAGGTCCTTATGTGCTCAGGAAGGAACATATAAGCATGGGAAGCAGTGATTAATTCCCATACTATTTTCAGTCCTTTGAAACCCACAGCTTTAGAAACACTTGAAGGCATAGGTCCCAACCAATGGACGTGTTTAAAAGAATCCCATGGGCCCATGCTTCATATGACAGCTCAGCCTTATCCCACAGATAGCTCACAGAAATAAGCTTCTCAGTCAGATAATGAATTGTGGGACAAATTACTGCTTCTGAGTTGATTTAAACCGTAAACTTAAGAGTAACCGCCAAGAGATCGGTTGGGTTTTTGGGTTGGGGTTTAATTCAAATTGCTGAATTGAGTGGTAGCTTATGTTACTTTTCCTTCTTTTTCTTCACCCTTATTTTCATCAGTATCAATTAACATGAATTGGTCAACTGGCATTAAAAGCCTATTTTTCTGTTGCTGTTTGTGTATAAGCATACCTCAAGCTAAAAAAGAATCAGAATGTAAATATGAACCAAGCCAAGCATCCAAGCACACTCTAGGCTTAAGGAAAGCACATACTCCGATCTAAAGTTTGCCCTTGAAATCAAGAGAAAAAATACTTCTAATTGTTGAGAACAATTTATCAGTCTACAAATATTAGTCTACTTGGTTTTTATTTCAGCTCAGCCTCACTGATTGCAATGAGGATGAAGGACTCATTCTTTTTTCCTAAGGCTCTTATCCTGGTAGAATACATCCCCTCATTTTTCTTTCTTTTTCTTAAATATTTTTGGTAAATACTTTCCATCTCTGGCTTCTTACACTATATTCTCACACTGTATAGTAAGGATAAGGACATGCCTGGCTACACAAAAGGGTGACCATCCAGGTTACAGATTAGGAAATAGTACAGTTTGTCAACATTTGGCCTGGAAAAAACTTGTCAAATATAAATACATGTGGTTTTATTTAAAAGAGGAAAAACCTCCAAATTCTGCTAAAGGTTCAAGCTTGTTTTCTTTCCAATCTTGGATTTTTTTCCCTGAATGCTTAGTACATTGTGTTCCAGTGTTATCAAGTTTAATCACATTTATACAATAAAATGCAATTAGGAAATGGAAATAGAAATTGAGAATCCTTTGGTTTTGTGGATTATTCAAGAAATTCCTAGCCCAAATTGAGCATAATTCATATATGTCAAGTATTTCTGCAAGTTTATTTCCAGAAAAGAGGCAATATAAACCAAAATAAAGTATAATAAAGAGATTAACTCATCAAATTGTTACATCTGTGGAGCAAACAATTAATTCCCTTTATTCAAAGTCTGACTCTGAAGTGGCAGAAGTGCTCTTTGTGTGAGCTTTCATGCTCTATAAGTTGCACAATGCCTCAAATGCAGTTCACATTTTAGCAGTTCTTGCTCAGGTAAGAGATTTCTAGCCCAGAAAATACAAATTGAAGCCTTTATAGTCCAGCTCTGAAACAAAATCCTCTGCATCAAAGTTCACAGACTGACACTGGGGTTCTGAATTACCACAGAAAATTGCACAATAAATTTTGCATAGCAAGAGCAAATTCTCCACCAAAGGCCTATAATTTAAACCAGAATAATTAATGTTGATAACCCAATATATGGCTTTCAATAAACCGTGTGATCCAGTGCTTGAACTTTACGAAATCAGTCTAACATGTATCTCAAGACTGGGACTTTCAGTGACCTTTGGATGCTACTAGTTGAAAAATACCATATCATGCAAGCTTCATGCCCCAGGGCTAATAATCCAATAAACCCACATCTTGTCATTGCTTCCTGTTTTCCTGAAGCTTTTCATCTCTCTATCCCCTAACAAAAGCTAAAGGATTCATTTGCTATGTGAAGTATAGAGTAGACAGCAGCCCTGTGTTGAATAAAGCAAAAAAAAGTACTATTGCCCAAAAAAGGGATGCACTAAGAAGTAAAGAATCAACATTGCAAATAAAAGATCAAGGTGAAGATAACTGTTCTAATACAGAGAGGTGAAAAATTGTACCATTCCTTAGCTAAGAGGTAGATAATATTTATAGCAGGACACTAGCAAGTGTGGAGCAGAAGGATAGTTTTGGAGATTTATTGCCCTGGAAATATTACTGTGACTCTGCATGGCATCGTAAAACATGGATACATACGGTGGAGGCAAAACCCCTTTAACATGAGTCTGAAACTAATTGAAGCATCTTGCTCAATTTTACAAGTTCAGAGTCAGGTCTTTGGGGTAGACCTATGAATCTGCTCTAGGTAGTTATTTGTAGTCAGGATTTGGAAAAGAAAAAAAAGGTGAACTTGCAAAGGCTGAGATTGTATCACAGTAAGAAAGTTTTCAAAAGATTAACCAGCCAAGACTAAATTGCAAGTATTCTTGGAAAACTGCTGAAATAGCTGAAAAGAAAATCACTGAATTGCACAAAGAAAGGAGAAGGATTGTACTTACAAAGGAGAAATTAAGTCTGAGTGGGGAACTGGTGGCAGGGGCCACTTCTGTGTGAAGAACCCCGGAGTAAGATGGAGCTGCAAACTGAATGGGACAAAGTTGCTTGAGATAAAGCCAGCCTGGTGCGCAGTTGCAGTAACACGCTGCTGGCTCTCAAATTCAACCATCACCTTTCTTTGGGGATGGGAAAGGTGATGAGAATAAATCCAAAAGAAGGGGAAAAACACTTCAGAAAACACAGTGTGTGAACAAGAATTTAATTCGTCTAAGCTAGAAAAGCAACAACAGGAGATGGGAAATGTGTGTTCACAGCTCTGCGCATACAGATTGTTATCAAGGTAATAGCAACCAGCAGCTCTCAAAGACTGCTGCAAGAAGCACATGAATCAGTTTGCTTTAAGTGCAAAAAACTAATCTGAACATGGTTTTAGGCTTAAGCACTGTATGTCATTATTATTTTGTGCATTTTTTTTTCCCTCTTTTCCATCAGACATTCTGAAGGCAACAATAAATATCTATATTAGCAACATGCTAGTTTATTCGTCTTCTCTATGGATAACATTACAAAAACTTCACTTTGGCACAGTTACAAAGACTCTCTGACCTCAAGAAGAATGTGGTCCATTTTGCCATGAGGACTCTGTTTTAAATGTAATTTTTGTAATGAGCCTATCAAAAGTATCATACTTTTCTCCTGAAGGAACAGTGAGTTACATGTTCAGTTTTCTGTCATCAACATGCAAGGCCGGTTTGTATTATGCAGAACCCGTGGTCTGAATGAGTCAAGCAGCACAAAGCACAAGGGATACTTCAGGTTCAGATTTTTAGTAAAGTAAGGTTTTGTTTCTCCTTAGGATTTTTAGACATTCGTTTTTAAGAAAATGAAAAGTGGTTTGGAGTGGGGAAGAGAAGCGCTCACTACCCTGAAACTCGGAGCTGGAATATCGAAAGAAGAAACTTGTGTTTGCGTTTCTTATTAATATATGAAGCAACCTGAGTGTTTTTGATTTAGCTGTGATTTTGTGATCCAGTCCATAAAAAGATATTAACTTTAAAAGAAGTATACAGAATTAAAAGCCACAAATGCTGCAATAAATGCTAAACGGCAATGAGACAGCCCTGTTGCACCCAGTGGGAAGTTATAAGAAGCAGTGATGTGTGGAAGAGCCCACTGTCCCAGACAGTAGTCGACACTGTCTTTTCTTTCATGCAATATCTGGCACATACCATGCTAATGCACTCGAGGAGCACAGTGATATTAGGGTGGCATTTACATCCTTGCTCACTGAATAGACACAAAACATATCACTGAGGTCAGAGCCAAAATTCCCCCAAAACCCCACCAGTGACCTCAACAACCTCCAATGCCTCTTTTGCACAAGGTGCGAATCTCATTCCAAAATGCTGGGATTTGTCCACTGATGTGCCTGTGCTTTGCAGAAGCAAACTTTTTCCAACACCTGCACTCCTGCAGCCCCAGGCAAACCTCAGGGTATGCAGCAAGCTCTCAGCATAAGAAAAGCTCTTCTAAACTGGATGCAAATAATCAAGGTTTGACTATGTGATGTATTACCACTTGGACAGTATCTCCTGAACCAATCCATCCCCTGGTGCAGATGGGAGGTGCTGTTAAAGCTGACAGGGTCTGCAGCTAGCAAATTGTACCAGAGATTTAGGAGATCGTAGAAAATATTCACAAAGCTTTCAACTCCATGTGCAGCTGCAGCACAGAGGGCAAACAGGATGTCAGTTGCACTGATAAAGGAATGTAAAATAATTGAAAAGATTTGGTTATTACTATATGAGGAAATGATAAGATCTTGTGCAGAGCACAGTTTGCTCAAGAAACGGTAAGGGAAATAAATTATATCAGTTCTCCAGTCTTAAGACAGGAGAAACTTTCCAGACAACAGGCTTATTGTCATTTCTAACAGCCCCTGGTAGATGGGCCAGCTATAGTGTTTGGGAAAACCATGTTTTGTGTCTGTTTGCTTTGTCCAGCTGCCAAGTGTGAAAAACACTTTCAAGTTCAAAAAGTTTCATTCTCTGTCAGCACAACTCTGCTGCCATACACCCAAACTCATCACTGCTGCCAGAGCCGGCTCTGGCATCCGGTGCTGCATAGCACCTCTACTGTGAGAAGACTTCAACGCAATGCCATCAGAAATAATCAAAAGGAGAGCCTCAAATAAATAAAGGAAGAAAAGGAATGAGACAACTCTTAGCAAAAGGTAATGCTGAGAGTCACCTCTGGTGATGTGACCTCAGGCAACTCTGGTTTTCATTTGCAGATGTCAGGAAAGGGACTGTTAACTGCAAACATCACTGAAGCAGCAAACCCTTGCCAGCTTGGGCTTCACCCTGAGTGACATTTCATGCTTTGCCACTTATAACCCAAATATTTTGCAAACATTGCTTCAGCAGCTCACCAATGAGAGAAAACAAAACAAAACTGTTACTAAATCAAGCAAAAATGATGTAAGGTTGATTAATGAGAGAGATGACTGCTACACCGCTGACCTTCTGTGAGGTCAAAACCAGAATGCATTTGTTGATATACCTTCAAAAATAGATGGAGCAGCAAGAACAGATGTATTCACATCCATGAAAACACAGCTCTGGACAGATGTTAACTTTGCTGGGTCAGCCACACACAATGATCTGTCAATCACAGCTCTGAAAAACTTTCATAAAGACACACACTTACATGCATGCATCTATAATAAAGGCAGGACAGGTATTGGACTTGGTAACTGAGAGAGAAATGCAACGGTGACACCTGGACATATCAAATCCCACATTTCTTAAGGCAAGACAGGACCTGGAGGGTCTTGAATGACACGTGCAAACCCTGTGTCTCCATTGGTGCTTCTCATACATTCAAGTCCAATAGCACAGCCTTTTGGGTGGCTGCTCTTAACATCAGACTGGCTTAGCCTCCTTGTTCCTCCTGTAGCAAAGACTTTCCTTCACTCAGTTAGGAGCTCATCTCTTCAAGTGACTTGCAAAACAAGAGATGCAATCTAAGTTATGGACTGTGCTCTTTCTCTGGTCTCTCCCCTTCATGTCTCCAGGAATATCTTTCTTTCTCCAGGGATGCAGGAGCAGCCCAGACACTCAGCATCAGCTCCTTGACTTTCATTAGATGGTAGAATGTACATATGATTTCATGGAAAGAAAGGCTATGAAGTTATAGCCAGTCAAATTGCAACGCTGTCTTATGACCTTTGGTAATAAATGCTTCTGCTATTGAGTTTGCCTCAGGGAGGAGAGTAAGTCACCAAACAATGCCCTCACTGTTAATGGGTATTGTTTTAAAAGGTTTGGTGGTTCAGTGAGTCCCCCGAAGCTCAAGCTCTAAAACTCTGTGCCTACCAAAGCTTGAATGGGTGCTGGGTGCCAGATTTCAGATCCCTTATTTCACCAGTAAACACATGACAATAATCCGTGGAAACCAGTGGACATTGTCATGATGTTTTTTTTCTAGGCTTTGGCACTGTTGTCAAGCACAAAAGTAAGTTTCGTTCTCCTCCATTTGAGCTAAGCACAATTACCTTTTCCTTTTCTCCTCCGAATTTCAGTACCTGTTTAGATGATAAAACCAGGTAAACAAAACAAAAACCAAGCAAACCCTTCCCCCCCCCCAAAAAAAAAAAAAACAAACTCAAGAGGTAGTCACAGAGAAACAGGGTTTTCTCAAAGCCTCAGCAGGCTTTTTTGTTACTTTTGCTTGTCCTCAGGTTTGCATTCAGCTCTGGTTCTGATTATATATCAGAATATATATATATATATATTCAAGTATATCATGATTGCTCTGTAGAGTTTCACAGTAGCAGAGCCATCATACAAACAGCCTGTGTTTGCTATTATCTTCAAGAAAAGAACAAAGAGGAGATTATCTGTTTGTGATCTTTGAAAGCACCCGTTTTGCTCTAATTTGTGAAAGACCAGAACAGCTTTCTGACAGAGACAAAAATCAACAAATGGAAGAAATTTGAGGGAAACTTTGAAGTTGCAGACCAGAGAAAGAAAATAAATTAAGGAGATCTATTTTAATCCATTTTTTCATCTCTCAAGTCTTATAACTGAACATTACCTGACTATAAACAATTTTCATTGAAGTGTTTAGAAGTTTATCTTTTTTGCTCCATACACCACCATGTATCTGGACAGAAAAAGTGTATGTACAAAATTCATACCTTTCCACTCATTTCTTAATAAAAAAACAGCTAATTGCATCACCTCCTCTTCTTGCTAAATGGAGACCATCGTTTAATTTGGCCTACACCAACTTGTTTTCTGTAGAAGTCACGAAATTTCTGGATGTTTCTTTCCCATTTGCGAAAACAAACTTTGCAAATTGGCATAAAACTTTCACAAACACAAGTTGATTTGGACCTGGAAAATGCTGTGTTCAGACTAGGACATTTCTACTGAGGCAAGTGGAATTATTGACAGTGTTTCCAAGTGATACATTAAAGGTGGAGAAAAAAAAAAAAAGTTTAAATTCTGCCTAAATCTGTTCAATTTATATTACACTGGTGTCATGGTTTAAGCCCAGTCAGCCACACAGACTCTCTCTCACTCCCCCCCTTTCCTCCCCCTGCTCCCAGGGGGATGGGTAGGAGAATAGAAAGAGTGCAACTCCCATGGGTTGAGATAAGAGCCATCCAGTAACTGAGGTATAACACAAACCACTGCTGCTGCCACCAATAATAATAATGGTAAGGGAAATAACAAGGGAAGGGAATACAACCGTTCACACCACACCACACACACGCACACACACACACACACACACACACATATCCCCAATACCCAGCCTGACCCTGGCAGTGATCTCACCCTTCCAGGTAACTCCCCCCAGTTGATGTAGCGGGCATGACGTGCTGTGGTATGGAATACCTCTTTGGTCAGTTTGGGTCAGGTGTCCTGTCTCTGCCTCCTCCCGGCT